>JABMCL010001754.1:365000-395000 GCA_018857735.1 Alviniconcha marisindica
CCGCCCCGCTGTCTCGTCCCTACACTTCCGTTGCCTCCTTCCTGACGCTTCTGATTGGCCGCTTGCCTCTCCAGCCCCTCTCGTGGTCAGCCAGTGGAGCGGGTGAGTGGGGCAGTGTCAGTGACCAGTCGTTAGCAGGGGGCCAGCGAGGGGACCGGTGTCTTAGACAAACAAGTGAAGGGGAAGTAATTGTCAATTAGGCCTCTGCTGAGTTGGTCGGCACGCACACCACGGCACGCACGGCACGCACACCACGGCATGCACCCGCTGCTATCGTGTCCGTGGGTCCAGACAGCGATCCACTACTGATCTGCTCTTCTTCTTCTGCTTTATTTCCCATCTTTCTTCTTCTTCTTCTTCTTTGGTGCATAACATGAAGTTAACTAGCTGTTGTTGTTTTTTGTTCCTTCTGTATCAATGAATTTTACCTTGTGTATTAAGGATCACCCTTCCACCACCACCCCGCCTCACACACACACACACACATGTACGCACGCACGCATGCACACACACACACACACACACACACACACACACACGCATACGTACTCCGTGACAATTCTTGTTCATCTCTCTCTCTCTCTCTCTCTCTCTCTCTCTCTCTCTCTCTCTCTCTCTCTCCTTGCCCCCCCCCCCCCCTCCTCCTCCTCCTCCTCCTCCGCGCGCTAACTGCACTGTGACATTTTGTGGTTTAAATAATGATTTTCTGTGGCGCTCTAATTCCTGTAGTCAGCGCTGTTGGGACGGCGGCACATCGCCGGTGTGCCCGCTCCTAGCTCGTGACTCCACGTCTAACAAATGGCTTTGTTGGCCCGTGGCTGGAATAACGGGGCTTTCAGCCCGCCAACACTCGTCAGCAGCAAGAAGAAAAACCGCTCTGGAAGCATGTGGAAATAGCCATCTTTTTATACAGAAAAGGGGTAGCTCGGGGATAGGCGGTTGGCTAGGGGTAGGGTGGGGGTCGGGGGTGGGGGCGGGGAGGGGCTGGAAAATCGGTAGCTAAGCCGGTGGTTGAGGCAGAAGAAAGGTCTCAGAGACAGAGAGAGAGAGAGAGAGTAAACCTGCATGGAATAATCAAATGAGATCGTCACAGATGAAGTAATGTTAAATCGTTTACCACTGAACAGTTTTGAATCAATGATAGTGCATGCTCCGTTTTACTCAGTTGTTGAACTTTATGCGTTCTTCAGCGACAAGAAATGCAATAAGACAGATTTACAAATCTATCAGCACGAGGGAAATGAAGAGAGACAGAGCGGGAGAGCGAGAGAGAGAGAGTTAAGAAATACTCTCTCTCTCTCTCTCTCTCTCTCTCTCTCTCTCTCTCTCTCTCTCTCTCTCTCTCTCTCAAATAAAGTAATACAAATAATTAAGGAATTATTTTGCCTGGAGAACATAAGTTGACGTTAAGATAAATACCACTGTTTTGGTGTATTGGAGCATAATCATGTTATAAGACGGCTGGGCCACTGTCTGGAAATGCTGTAACTTGTAAAGTGTCCAGCATCTTCGCCCTCCTCAGGAGCAGAAACATTATTGCCTAAATGACGATGTTCGCCCTCGTCTGGGGCACGTAATTATGACGATGTTCGCCCTCGTCTGGGGCACAAATGACGATGTTCGCCCTCGTCTGGGGCACAAATGACGATGTTCGTCCTTGTCTGGGGCACAAATGACGATGTTCGCCCTCGTCTGGGGCACGTAATTATGAAGATATTCGTCCTCGTCAGGGGCACATAATTATGACGATGTTCGCCATCGTCAGGGGCACAAATGACGATGTTCGCCCTCGTCAGGGGCACAAATGACGATGTTCTCCCTCGTCTGGGGCACAAATGACGATGTTCGCCCTCGTCTGGGGCACGTAATTATGACGATATTCGTCCTCGTCAGGGGCACATAATTATGACGATGTTCGCCCTCGTCTGGGGCACAAATGACGATGTTCGCCCTCGTCTGGGGCACAAATGACGATGTTCGCCTTCGCCACGGGCACACATGACAGAAATGTTTCTGCCTTAAGGCTAACGATATTCTCCGTCATCAGGGGCAGAAACACCACTGCCAAGAAGCTGAAGTGGATCAGAAGGAGTCAGCAAATCTTTCAGAATATAGTTTGCGATGACTGCGATTCAGTCTCTTTGTATTTTTCAAAACGTAACGTTATTGTAAGGATAGGCTGCTGTTAGTCTCTTTTCTCTTTAAGAGAGAGAGAGAGAGAGAGAGAGAGAGAGAGAGAGAGAGAGAGAGAGAGAGAGAGCCCTCCACTAATGCCATCAACTGATGACAAGGGAAGTATGCCAGGAAAACCATACAATACTAGTGTAGTGGTATAGTCTAGTAGAGTGGTATTTGGTTAATGACTGTGGTTCCACAAATCGCCTCCAGTTAGATGGCCGCTGAGCCAGTGGATTTCCAGCTGTCCCCGAGCAAACAGCGTCTGCCCGGCGGTCTGACACAGAATCTCCGCATGGCGGTCTGACACAGAATGTCTGCCTGGCGGTCAAACACAGAATGTCTGCCTGGCGGTCAGACACAGAATCTCTGCCTGGCGGTCTGACACAGAATCTCTGCCTGGCGGTCAAACACAGAATCTCTGCCTGGCGGTCAGACACAGAATCTCTGCCTGGCGGTCTGACACAGAATCTCTGCCTGGCGGTCAGACACAGAATGTCTGCCAGGCGGTCTGACACAGAATCTCTGCCTGGCGGTCTGACACAGAATCTCTGCCTGGCTGTCAGACACAGAATGTCTGCCTGGTGGTCTGACACAGAATCTCTGCCTGGCGGTCTGACACAGAATCTCTGCCAGGCGGTCAGACACAGAATTGTTCATGAAGTGTAATAAGTGATAAGGTAACGTGTTTCTGTTTTTGTTGTTGCTGTTGTTTTACTTTGTTGACTAAGAGAGAGAGACAGAGACAGAGACAGAGACAGAGATAGAGACAGACAGACAGACACAGAGAGGGGTAGGAGCGACAGTGAAAGAAGTGTGTGGTGAGAGCGGACGAGAAAGAATGAGTCTTAACTCGCAGCTGGCTTACTGTACGTGCTACAGGCAAAAACAGTCAGTGGGGGTCTATCTGGGTGGTTTCAGATTTTTGCAAAATTAAAGTCTATAAGCATTAAACTTTGGTGTGTTGGCACTGATATCCTCTAAAAAGTTAAATAAATATGTTTAAAACATATTTTATTCACCCTACCCGGCATCAATTTTGCCCATTTTAAACCAAGAGCATGTGATTAAAAACATTAACAAAATATATTAAAAGTTAACTAATGTTGAAATTTCAAGTCTCGTCAGGTGCCCCAATGTTTGATATGTATTCTTGTGCCAAAATTGGTAAAGTCTGGTATATTTAAATCTCCTTTTGCTAAGGATTAAAGGAAAAACTACTCATTGCACAGTGAAACACGTCACATCCACATTTTTTGGAGTAGAAACATGATTTAAGTACCAAAATAACAAGCAGAACTTTCAGATTTTAGACATGCAGATATCTCAAATGGCCAAATTTTAAGTTAAGACTCATTTCGTGAGAACGGGTCACTGTCTCTGGTCACTGTATGAGACCAATCGGCAAAACGCGCGGGTTTTGTCCGCCCGCCATGTAGGCCTAATTATCGTTCAGCTGGTAGCTGAGATGAGGAAGGTGTGTGCTGGTGTGGTTGATGAGATGAGGAAGGTGTGTGCTGGTGTGGCTGATGAGATGAGGAAGGTGTGTGCTGGTGTGGTTGATGAGATGAGGAAGGTGTGTGCTGGTGTGGTTGATGAGATGAGGAAGGTGTGTGCTGGTGTGGCTGATGAGATGAGGAAGGTGTGTGCTTGTGTGGTTGATGAGATGAGGAAGGTGTGTGATGGTATGGTTGATAAGATGAAGAAGGTGTGTGATGGTGTGGTTGATAAGATGAAAAAGGTGTGTGATGGTTGGTTGATGAGATAAGGAAGGTGTGTGCTTGTGTGGTTGATGAGATGAGGAAGGTGTGTGCTGGTGTTGTTGATGAGATGAGGAAGGTGTGTGCTGGTATGGTTGATGAGATAAGGAAGGTGTGTGATGGTATGGTTGATGAGATGAAGAAGGTGTGTGATGGTGTGGTTGATAAGATGAAGAAGGTGTGTGATGGTTGGTTGATGAGATGAGGAAGGTGTGTGCTTGTGTGGTTGATGAGATGAGGAAGGTGTGTGCTGGTGTGGCTGATGAGATGAGGAAGGTGTGTGCTTGTGTGGTTGATGAGATGAGGAAGGTGTGTGCTGTTGTGGCTGATGAGATGAGGAAGGTGTGTGCTGGTGTGCTTGATGAGATGAGGAAGGTGTGTGCTGTTGTGGCTGATGAGATGAGGAAGATGTGTGCTTGTGTGGTTGATGAGATGAGGAAGGTGTGTGCTGGTGTGGTTGATGAGATGAGGAAGGTGTGTGCTGGTGTGGCTGATGAGATGAGGAAGGTGTGTGCTGGTGTGGTGATGAGATGAGGAAGGTGTGGCTGTGTGGTGATGAGATGAGGAAGGTGTGTGATGGTGTGCTTGATGAGATGAGGAAGGTGTGTGCTTGTGTGGCTGATGAGATGAGGAAGGTGTGTGCTTGTGTGGTTGATGAGATGAGGAAGGTGTGTGCTGGTGTGCTTGATGAGATGAGGAAGGTGTGTGCCGGTGTGGTTCCGTACGAACCGAGGTGGTGACCCGACATTGGCTCTTCACGGTCCGAGACACCAGCGAATGGCGTGAAGAGCCTGCCCTGCCGGCGCTGTACAAGTGGAGGCCAGTTGATTGTGTCGTGGAGGAAGCAATTTGGGTGTAGTTCTGTTTCTGTGAGACCCGGGGTGTAATCCGCTCACTGACAATTAGCTGCCGTTCGTGCCACCCCGGGGTTCTTGCCATCCCCAGTGCCGGGTGGTACTAAGTGTGTTGTTTAGCGCTCGAAACGTTAAACCGTCGAGCTCATTACTTTAGTGACAGTTTCTGCTATAGCTACGTGGTGAAGCGATGTCCTTCCCTCACTAACACACGGCAGGAATTGGATGTGTCGGATCCGTCTCCACACACCGACTTTGTTCTTCTGTCGTAGACGTAGTCCTACTGAGTGAGTTGCATCATCGTACCTTTTCGTTATTCATTTTACTTAGTTTTACAGTGCATGTTGTTAGTAGTTTTGAAGGGATGATAACAATTTATAATGTAAGGCGAATGTAAGCATTTGCGCTGGACGGAGCCTGCCAGCTTGATGTGTGTGTGTGTGTGTGTGTGTGTGTGTGTGTGTGTGTGTGTGTGTGTGTGTGTGTGTGTGTGTGTGTGGGTGTGTGGGGGTGTGTGTGTGTGTGTGTGTGTGTGTGTGTGTGTGTGTGTGTGTGTGGGTGTGTGTGAGAGAGAGAGAGAGAGAGAGAGAGAGAGAGAGAGAGAGAGAGAGAGAGAGAGATACGTAAACGGATACGGATGATTTATTCATTTAGGCTATTACCCCTCATGAAGGTGTATTTGTACAGAGCCTTTAAGTTGCGTAACATTCCAATGTCATAATTCAAGTACATTGTCATTGTTAGTACAGAGTCAAGAACATCGTCGTTAGTTTGTTGGTTTTCTTGCTCATAGGTATAATGAGAGAGAGAGAGAGAGAGAGAGAGAGAGAGAGAGAGAGAGAGAGAGAGAGAGAGAGAGAGAGAGAGAGAGAGATTTAGTCATTCTCTTCGTGGATGAATTTCAAGCTATGCCCCGCGTGCGGGTGAAGGCACAGTTTGACATCTAACTGTTTTATGCATCGCTTTTAGCAGAGGGCGCTCAGACAGAGAACTGATGGAGGGTTAGTTAGCAGTTGGATAAAATATCCTGTCAACCGAGTTAGGGTCAGGACGTCACGTGACGACAATTGAAGAGTGCTTCACCTTTACCAAAAAACGTCATACTTATGACATATGCTTGAATAGACAGACATTTCACACATTCTTTATATGTAGAGCAATAGACTGACAGTTCACACGTTCTCAATATGTAGACTGACAGTTCATATGTAGACTGACAGTTCACACGTTCCCAGTATGTAGACTGACAGTTAATATGTAGACTGACTGTTCACACGTTCTTAATATGTAGACTAACAGTTCACACGTACTTAATATGTAGACTGACAGTTCATATGTAGACTGACAGTTCATATGTAGACTGACAATTCACACGTTCTTAATATGTAGACTGACTATTCGCACGTTCTTAATATGTAGACTGACAGTTCGCACGTTCTTAATATGTAGGCTGACAGTTCATATGTAGACTGACAGTTCACACGTTTTTATATGTAGACTGATAGTTCACACGTTCTTAATATGTAGACTGACAGTTCATATGTAGACTGACAGTTCACACGTTGTTAATATGTAGACTGACAGTTCATATGTAGACTGACAGTTCACACGTCCTTAATATGTAGACAGTTCATATGTAGACTGACAGTTCACACGTTGTCAATATATAGAGCTAAGTTCCAAGCTGACCAGACAGCTCACAAAGCACCCTCGCCAGGGACTGACAATAGTACATCTTCTCTAACAGATACTGACAACAGTACATCTTCCCTAGCAGATACTGACAACAGTACATTTTATCTAGCAGATACTGACAATAGTACATCTTCTCTAGCACATACTGACAATAGTACATCTTCTCTAGCAGATACTGACAACAGTACATCTTATCTAGCGGATACTGACAATAGTACATCTTCTCTAGCACATACTGACAATAGTACATATTCTCTAGCATATACTGATATCGGTACATATTCTCTAGCAGATACTGACATATGTACATCTTCTCTAGCATATACTGGCATCGGTACATCTTCTCTAGCGGATACTGACAACAGTACATCTTCTCTAGCAGATACTGACAACAGTACATCTTTTCTAGCAGATACTGACAACAGTACATGTTATCTAGCAGATACTGACAATAGTACATCTTCTCTAGCACATACTGACAATAGTACATCTTCTCTAGCAGATACTGACAACAGTACATCTTATCTAGCGGATACTGACAATAGTACATCTTCTCTAGCACATACTGACAATAATACATATTCTCTAGCATATACTGACGTCGGTACATATTTTCTAGCAGATACTGACATCGGTACATCTTCTCTAGCAGATACTGACAACAGTACATCTTCTCTAACAGATACTGACAACAGTACATCTTATCTAGCAGATACTGACAGCAGTACATCTTCTCTAGCAGATACTGACAGCAGTACATCTTCTCTAGCAGATACTGACAACAGTACATCTTCTCTAGCAGATACTGACAACAGTACATCTTATCTAGCAGATACTGACAACAGTACATCTTATCTAGCAGATACTGACAACAGTACATCTTATCTAGCTGATACTGACAGCAGTACACCTTATCTAGCAGATACTGACAACAGTACATCTTATCTAGCTGATACTGACAGCAGTACACCTTCTATATCAAATACTGACAACAGTACATCTCATCTAGCATATACTGACAACAGACAGGCAGGCAGGCAGGCAGACTGATACACAGCACAGGGCAGGCAGGCACGCGGCAGGGCAGGCAGGCAGACTGATACACAGACAGGCAGTCAGGCAGGCAGGCCCGGCAGACTGATACACAAACAGGCAGGCAGGCAGACTGATACACAGACAAGAGGCAGGCAGGCAGGCAGGCAGGAAGACTGATACACAAACAGGCAGGCAGGCAGACTGATACACAACAGGCAGGCAGGCAGGCAGGCAGGCAGATGAGCAGGCAGCAGACTGTCACAACAGGCAGGCAGGCAGACTGATACACAGACACAGCGCAGGCAGGCAGGCAGACTGATACACAGAACAGGCAGGCAAGGCAGACTGATACACAGACAGGCAGGCAGGCAGACTGATACAGCAGGCAGACAGGCAGGCAGGCAGGCAGACTGATACACAGCAGGCAGGCTTGGAGACTGATACACAGACAGGCAGGCTGGCAGGCAGGCAGGGAGACTGATACACAGACAGGCAGGCTGGCAGGCAGACTGATACACAGGCAGGCAGGCAGGCAGATAGATAGATACACAGACAAACAGACAGCCAGGCAGACAAGCAGACAGACACACAAACAGGCAGGCAGGCAAGCAAGAAGACGGATTGACACAGTCAGGCAGACAGACAGATAGACAGACAGGCATACAGATATATAGGCAGGCAGGCAGGCAGGCGGATAGAGAAACAGATAGGCAGGCAGGTAGGCAGGCAGACAGACAGATAAACTGAAAGGCAGGCAGGCAGACAGGCAGACAGATAAACTGATAGAAAGGCAGTCCGACACATAGACAGGCAGGCATACAGATATACAGAGAGGCAGTCAGGCAGACCGACACATAGGTAAATAGATACACAGGCAGGCAGGCAGACTGACAGACAGGCAGACAGACAAAGAACAAATATGAGCGGACAGACAGATGGACCCATGAAATAAAGAACGACGTGCGGACAGACAGGCAAGCAGAGAAAGACAGGCAGGCAGACAAACATAGACTAAAGACTGTCGGACAGACAGACCAACAGACAGACAGTAAGGCAAACAGAGATAGACAGGCAGGCAGACAAATATAGACTAAAGAAAGACTGTCGGACAGACAGACAGACAGACCAACAAACAGACAGATATAAATTAACAGAGGAGATTTGACAGCTGACAAAATTAATGCTGTGGGATAGAAATGGGATGAGATGGTATGAATGAGTGTAATAAAATGGGATGAAGTGAGTTGGGATGAGGTGGTACGAAATGAGGCGCGATAAGATGGGATGAAGTGAGTTGGGATGAGGTGGTACAAAATGAGTGCAATAAGATGGGATGAAGTGAGTTGGGATGAGGTGGTACGAAATGAGGCGCGATAAGATGGGATGAAGTGAGTTGGGATGAGGTGGCACGAAATGAGGCGCGATAAGTCGGACTGGTGAGACAGGATGAGGTGGTGTGATGTGAAATTAGGTTAAATAGGAGGGGATTGGGTGAGGTGAGATGAGTTTGGGTGCAATTTGGTGAGGTGGAATGAGACGTGATGATGCGTATTGATGTGAGATGGGATGGTGTGGTTTGATGTGAGATGGGGTGGGGTGGTTGGTGCCTGGATGAGGCGAGGTGGCAGGTCTGTGATGAATTCACCCAGGTGTTGACACCTGTCACGATTTTCTCCCCGTCTTCCGGCCGCCTGCGCGACTGGCTGATCAAATTTGTCTCTCTCCGCGCCTCACCGGAAAGCGACACGGAATCGATAGTGCCTTGTGGGTAACCGTTACCGTTTCGTCTGCTTGTCCCGCACCGACCCGAGCGCCGGCGACCGGTCGCTTCGTTAGGCAAAGACCACACACATAATTACCCATTACGTCCGCTGCTTGGACTAGCCTGCCATTTCCTGACCGGGAATTTCTCTGTCAAACAGCGCGCCCTGCCGGCCGCGACACGTGCAGATCCGTCTGCTGCGTTCATTGCCGGTCCGCCATTTAGACATCCATAGCAGTCAACGAGTGCACTTCCCGCTCCTTTAGCCAGGCTTCCTGGCCACCGACTCCCACAGCTTCAGCACACACAGAATACAGTCATGGCGGATTCGCCCTTCGTCAAGCCCGAAGGGAGAGCAGTATACCACTCTCGAAATCCCCTCCGGCTGCCTTTTAATGTCAGCGTAGAATACAAGGTCCCTGGCCTTTGCTACCAGTGCCTTCACTATGAAGCCCTGCCTTCTTATCTCTGCCAGCGTTTCCCACGTTACAAAGCCTCTACAACCCTTACATCTCAACACGCTTTCCTCTTGCTCGTTCCGCCATTCTCTCTCCGCACTGTTTTCTTCTTGTCTTTGGTCCATCCGCTCGGAATTCAGTCCCCGTACGCATCAGACAAAGCGAGTGTCTCATCACGTTCCAAACACAACTGAAGACGTGCCTTTTCCACGCACACATCTTCTCGCATTGCTCCGCGTGATTCTGAGAGAAAGAGGGATGGACAGGGAGAGTAAGTAACTCGGTGTTTTACGCCCAGTCATCCATTATGGCTATAGTTATCAGGGCGATGGAGAGGGGAAGCTTGGATAACAAAATGCATTATGCATAATGGTCATAATAATGTACTGTGCATAATGGTAATAATAATGATTTATGCATAATGGTAATAATAATGGATTATGGATAATGGTAATAATATTATTGTTTTATTACTAGTTTTAAATTTGTTACTGTTTTATCACATTATTTTGACTGCATTTAATTTGAAAAACAAACAAACACGTTCACATTTTTTAATCCATACTTTTGTTTGAACAAATCGTCTTGTGGTTGCATAGAGGCTGTGGTTTAGCAAGTTTTCATAAGCTGCGTGTGCTCATGCAGTTTGGCTTGATGCCCCATTATTTGTCCCTGCGTGCGGAGGTGCGCTCGGCATTCAAACATCGTGTGTGGAGCTGATCACTCCGGGAATAGCTGATCACTGCAATGGCAACAGAAAGAATAGATGATCATTCCAATGACAACACAAAGAACAGGTGATCTTTCCTATGACAACACAAAGAACAGGTGATCATTCCAATAGCAACACAAAGAATAGGCGATCATTCCAGTGACAACACAAAGAATAGTCGGTCATTCCATTGACAACACAAAGAACAGGTAATCATTCCAATAACAACACAAAGAATAGGCGATCATTCCAGTGACAACACAAAGAATAGTCGGTCATTCCAGTGACAACACGAAGAACATGTGATCATTCCAATGACCACAGGAGGAATGTCTATCAGATAATGCACTACAACCGACTGATCCATCAGAAGCGCAAGGCATCCAAACCAGAGATTATTAACAAGGCCATGCTGAGCACACATACAGCTCTGTCTGTCTGTCTCTCTCTGTCTCTCTATCTGTCTATCTGTCTCTGTCTCTCTCTGTCTCTCTGTCTCTGTCTGTTTGTCTGTCTGTCTGTCTGTCTCTGTCTCTGTCTCTCTCTCTCTCTCTCTCTCTCTCTCTCTCTCTCTCTCTCTCTCTCTCTCTCTCTCTCTCTCTCTCTCTCTCTCTCTCTCTCTCTCAGCAGTTCTTTAATGCCAGGTAAATGGTGTATTGGTAAACTGTTTCTTAATGTCAAACATATAATTACATCATATGATTCATGTGGCGATTTTTTTTATAAATGTGAGAGTGCAAGACATGCCAGCCATTAATTACGTAAAACTGAAACAAGAACAGAACAGCAACAGGACGACATCTATATGTTCGGACTACACCCTAAAGGTAGGTACGTGGCGAATATAAACTGTTTTCCTTGCGCGTATTTTTTCATCTTTTTCTTATTTGGAACCGTTGATCATTTTGCCGTGGCCGCTGACAATACGCTCAGGTTTGGCAAATGGACGGTGAACTGTTGCCAGCAAAGCTGATCGAGTCAGGTCCGTTCAACGTAACAAGGCGAGAGGCGTCCATTTCATTTCGTCAGATGGAATTTCTCATTGTCTTGCCAGGAAATGGAGAGCATGAAATGTAATCAGGCAAAGAGAGGGAGTAAAAAATGATTTTGCATTCAAAATAATCACTCTCTCTGTCTCTGTCTCTGACTCTGTCTCTGACACTCTCTTTCACTGTCTGTCTCTGTCTGTCTGTCTGTATCTCTCTCTCTGTGTTTCTCTCTCTGTGTCTCTGTCTCTGTCTGTCTCTGTCTCTGTCTGTCTGTCTGTCTGTCTGTCTCTGTGTCTCTGTCTCTGTCTTCTGTCTGTCTGTCTGTCTGTCTGTCTGTCTGTCTTCTCTCTCTCTCTCTCTCTCTCTCTCTCTCTCTCTCTCTCTCTCTCTCTCTCTCTCTCTCTCTCTCTCTCTCTCTCTCTCTCTCTCTTTTACCGCTCGATCTAGTTCTACGCGGAGCGAAAATTGATTAAGTGCCGGCACTCCTTCTTTTAGGTATAACCATAGTATCTTTCGTTGGAATCGCATATTGCTAATGTGTGCATTTTTTTTTCTTCTCGAGAAGAGTCTTCCTTCTGTCGGAATTACGGTATATCATAGACATCGACACCAGGAAACTGTTGTTTAATGCCCACATTAAAAACGGCAGTCTTTTCTGCGTCACTCATGTGGGATTGACGTAGCAATGTCCTCAAAAGATATTATTTTCTCTGCACAGAAGAGCCGTACTCTTTCCAGATACAACTGACTAGGAATTAAAAGAGATGGTGATAATGAGCCTACACAAACAACTGAAACACAGCAAGGGTTTGTTCATGTACAGGATCCTTAACCCTTTCACTGCCAGCAATTTTGTTTGACACAATTTCCTCCCAAGATCATTCTCCAAAAACAAAAAGGCTCAGCAGACCAAAAAACCGCAGCTTGTGATAACTGTGTTTCATGTCAGTACACGTAAAGAGTTGGAATTCAAGCAGGACGTCAAATGACGTCCTATATGTAGACGTTAAAGCGCTTTTCCAATGACGTCATATGACGTACTGAGTAGCGAAAGGGTTAACAATGAAGCCCCAGAGTACATATCTATAACCTGCACACACATCCTCCCTCGTGCTATTCCAGCTCTAGGAACTATCAGCTTAGTTTTCCAGGCCAAAGATAGACCTATTCAAAACAGGTAATTATAGACCTATTCAAAACCGGTAATTATAGCCCTCCCTGATGCCTTTCTATGGAGCAACCCACCTCTGACTGTCAGATCGAGTCACTCACCCAGCTTCTGCAAGTGAAAACTTTGTGTTCGCCTTGAAGCAGTTACATGAGATTGATTGTGACAGAAACCTGCTATGGAGAGAACAACCAGACAAAGGAGAGACAGAGAGACGAAGAGGTTTTTGAGATATTGCCCTTGCGGTGCTTGGTCATTCGAAACCTAGTTTTTACACCCATTCAGTTCCACCCCGGTCCACCCGACTGCTTGTGCAAGTGACGCTTTTTCATTTCGTTTTTCTTGCTTCTCTTTTTTTTCTTCTCACTAATATTGATAAAATGTAAATTTATCAGATGTCCCACAGCCTTATCTCCTGGTTGTGTGCGTATCCATTGATAACTCCGTGATGGGTGCAGGTATGCACTGAGTGCTTCTGCTGCTCCGACACGCAAGTTTCTGTGTAGGAACTTCTTATGCTCCCTGTATCAATTTCTATGTCTACACTTTCACTCATTCATATGTATATATATGACGCCCTGAATTTTATATTTTTTTATTTGTCAGCGCAGTACCTTAACAGGACTAGTTGTTAGACATATTTTGACTGAATCGTTTTTGACTGAGCTTTCGAGTTAAGTTTGCGAAGCAGGACCCAACCCAGTGCTGCACCTGTCCATTTCTGTTAGGATCTGGGTCGTTGTCGGATCGTCCTGCTGTTTACTGCAACTGTGACCCTGTGTGTGTTTGTCTATGAGTGTTTGTGTGTGTGCGTGTGTGGGTGTTGTTGTTGTTGTTGTTGTTGTTGTTGTTCTTGCTGCTGCTGCTGCTGCTGCTGTTGTTGTCGTTTTGTTTGTTTGTTTTTGAGAGCACGAGCCCAGGAGACCGTCACGTGTGCACAATGGGCATTTGCAGGTTAACGAAAACCGACGTGCGTTGTCTTTCGCCGGCTGACTTTCACTGAGGCTGGTTTTCGTTGAGAGTAGCTTTGACTGAGACTGGTTTTCATTGAGATTCGTTTTCATTGAGACTAGTTTTCACTGAACCTTAAAATTCCGCCGCGCGCTGTGTCCGCTTTCTCAACTTGATCCTTGCAGTATAACTGGAAGGCCTTGTGTCTGCCGGTGGTGAACTCAAAAGGCTTTTTGTGAGCAGGCGTCACGTGCAGCGCCCTTTGACAAACGTTTAGCAGCAAACAGACGTCCCATAATCGTACAGCAACAATAGGCGTCAACCAATCGGAGTGCGATCTGTGATTACGTCAGCTGTCACATGTTTGCAGTTCTGTCAGATCACCTGACACGTTGACATAGTGTATAGCTTGTTCCTAATGGAAGGTATTGACTGAAGACCGGCTGATCAATGTGGCAGTTTTCATTGACACAAGGATGTTGCTTAAGTCTTGTTTCCACACACACACACACACACACACACACACACACCACACACACACACACACAAACACACACAGACTCACTAGTCGCTAATCGTATTGTCGACACACACATTTGCTCTCTCTGTCTATATACATACAGCACCCTTCTGTTCCGACAACGAGCCGCCTGTTACTGAGGACGAAGTGGACGATTTGTTCAAAACCCGAGGGAATGTCGAGCAGCGAGCAGCGCCGTAAAGCTAACGCAACGCCCATCAATCAGCCTGCTGTGCCGTTGCTTTCTGTGGAGACGGAGGTCGTGCGACGACGACCAGGAGAAGGCACCTGGCTGGTTGCAAGGCGCTGTGTTGATGAGAGGTACGGAAGGGGAACGGCGGGTCGCGGCAGGACACCCGTGGTTAGGTAACGTGCTGAAAAGAATGAGGAGAAAACCTAGAGCATGAAAACGGCCGATAAAATCTGCACACACACGGTTTAAGTGTCTCGGTGTTCTTTGCAGAGACGGAACGATGCGCACGGGAGTCGTGGCGGTCCTACAGACTGCAACCACTGCAGACTGCTACCACCTGCCAGCCGTTTGGCCGTTTAACGAAGTAGGGCCGTAACTCTTTCACAAATCTTTTGAAGCAATGCATAGGTCTTGCTGTAGTGTTTTAAATGCCAGATAAGCCATGCAGATTATCGTGTATTGGCAAAAGTGTTCTTAATGTCAAACATATAATTACATCATATGATTCATGAATGCGAGAGTGGAAGACATGCCAGCCATTAATTACATAAAACTGAAACAAAAACAGAACAGCAACAGGACGGCATCTTTATGTTCAGACCACACCCTGCACATCACACACTCTCTCTCTCTCTCTCTCTCTCTCTCTCTCTCTCTCTCTCTCTCTCTCTCTCTCTCTCTCTCTCTCTCTTTCTCTCCCCCCCCCTCACTCTCTCTCTCCCTCCCCCTCCCCCTCCCTCTCTCTCTCTCTCTCTCTCTCCTCTCTCTCTCTCTCTCTCTCTCCCCCACACCACACACACACACACACAACAGACAGACCAGGGGTAGCGAAAAAGGGGAAGGGTATTGAGAGCAGAGAGGGGGGGGAAGAACAGCAAGAAGAAGAACAGCACGAGAGGAGAGAGAGGAGGAGGAGAGAAGAGAGAGAGAGAGAGAGAGAGAGAGAGAGAGAGAGAGAGAGGAGAGAGAGAGAGAGAGAGAGGAGAGAGAGAGAGAGAGAGAGAGAGAGAGAGAGAGGAGAGAGAGAGAGAGAGAGAGAGAGAGAGAGAGAGAGAGAGAGAGAGGAAAAGCAGCACAGAAGAGAGAGAGGAGAGAGAGAGAGAGAGAGAGAGTTGAAGGAGAAGGGGTGAAGAAGGAGAAAGGAACAGTAAAGATATGAGGAGGAGGAGGGAGGAGGAGAGAGAAGGGGGGGGGGGGGGGTACAGAGAGAAGACGAAAGAACGATGGGAGGAAATAGAGATCCGGGGAGAAGGACATTGAAGAGAGAGAGGGGGGGGGGGAGAAAGAGAGAGAGAGAGGGGGGGAGGGAGAAAGAGAGAGAGTGTGAACGAAAGAGAGATGGTGGGAGGGTGTGGGTTGGGGGAGGGCGGGTGGGGTTGGAGGGTTATGCAGACAGTCCTTGCGATTGCTAACATCCGTTGTGCGTGAACAAATTAGATATGGCGGCGACCTACAAAAATCAATGCTGCCGTGTCAAAGACATGAAATGCAATTTCTAGAAGTGGCATTAAAAAAGCATCGGCAGTCCTCCACGCGCTTGCTGGTCCCTGTCAGCGTGAAGGACATCTTGAGGGACCTCCTCCTCCCGCCCCGCAAACCCTTTGCTGCCCACTTGCCGTTGAAAGGGTCGGTGGCCGGACGTGGAGACGTCTCGCGCCCGGACCGGGCAGCCGCCTCCCTGTGTCGGGACTGCTGCTTTTCCTCCCAGTCGTTGCAGTTCATGTCCTCTCCCTGTGTCGGGGGCTGCTGCTTTTCCTCCCAGTCGTTGCAGTTCATGTCCTCTCCCTGTGTCGGGGGCTTCTGCTTTTCCTCCCAGTCGTTGCAGTTCATCTCCTCGCCCTTCGCCCGCCACGCCTCGCCCGTCCGGGGGGCCGGCAGCGCGCAGGGAACGGCTTCAGACGCAACCCGACGTCTTTGATGACAGCACGCCGCTCTGTTGACCTGCTGGCAAAATGGAATTTGACATTTCTTTGATCCCAGCACGGGATGTACTAGCTGACTGGATCGACTTGTTCGGGGTAGACTTTGGCTGACTAGACCGCATTGTTCGGGGTAGACGTTACTTTGATCCCAGCACGGGATGTACTAGCTGACTGGATCGACTTGTTCGGGGTAGACATTGGCTGACTAGATCGCATTGTTCGAGGTAGACGTTACTTTGATCATGGGATCTACTTACTAGCCGACTAGATCGCATTGTTCGGGGTAGACATTATGTTGACCACATCACATGGTGTTGAACAGACCGTACTGTTTGGGGTGGACGTTATGTTGACCACATCACATGGTGTTGAACAGACCGTACTGTTTGGGGTGGACGTTATGTTGACCACATCACATGGTGTTGAACAGACCGTACTGTTTGGGGTGGACGTTATGTTGACCACATCACATGGTGTTGAACAGACCGTACTGTTTGGGGTGGACGTTATGTTGACCACATCACATGGTGTTGAACAGACCGTACTGTTTGGGGTGGACGTTATGTTGACCACATCACATGGTGTTGAACAGACCGTACTGTTTGGGGTGGACGTTATGTTGACCACATCACATGGTGTTGAACAGACCGTACTGTTTGGGGTGGACGTTATGTTGACCACATCACATGGTGTTGAACAGACCGTACTGTTTGGGGTGGACGTTATGTTGACCACATCACATGGTGTTGAACAGACCGTACTGTTTGGGGTCGACGCTACTTACATGACAACACATGATGCTCTGGTCTACCTGACTATATCGGACTGTTCGGGGTAGACGCTACTTTGATCACACATGACGTACTATCTGACTATATTGTATTCTTCTGGGTGGACGTTCCTTTGGTGACGGGACGTGATGTGCATGGTGATCACCTTCCTACACAGACTGCAGCGTTACAGACCTTACAGACTGCAGCACTATATATACCTTACAGACTGCAGCGTTACAGACCTTACAGACTGCAGCGTTACAGACCTTACAAACGTTACAGACTGCAGCACTATATATACCTTACAGACTGCAGCGTTACAGACCTTACAGACTGCAGCGTTACAGACCATACAGACTGCAGCGTTACAGACCTTACAGACTGCATCGTTACAGACCTTACAGACTGCAGCGTTACAGACCTTACAGACGGCAGCGTTACAGACCTTACAGACAGCAGCGTTACAGACCTTACAGACTGCAGCGTTACAGACCGTACAGACTGCAGCGTTACAGACCGTACAGACTGCAGCGTTACAGACCTTACAGACTGCAGCATTACAGACCTTACAGACTGCAGCATTACAGACCTTAGCACTATATATACCTTACAGACTGCAGCATTACAGACCTTACAGACTGCAGCGTTACAGACCTTACAGACTGCAGCATTACAGACCTTACAGACTGCAGCACCATACAGACCTTACAGACTGCAGTATTACAGACCTTACAGACTGCAGCATTACAGACCTTACAGACAGCAGCGTTACAGACCTTACAGACTGCAGCACTACAGACCTTACAGACTGCAGCATTACAGACCTTACAGACTGCAGCATTACAGACCTTACAGACTATAGCATTACAGACCTTACAGACTTCAGTACCATAGTCAAGTACAGACTGCAGTATCATGGTCACGTACAGACTGCAGTATCATAGTCACATAAAGACTGCAGTATCATAGTCACATAAAGACTGCAGTATCATAGTCACGTACAGACTGCAATACCACAGTCACGTACAGACTGCAGTATCATAGTCATGTACAGATTGCAGTGTCATGGTCACGTAAAGACTGCAGTATCATAGTCACGTACATGCTGCAGTATCATAGTCACGTACAGACTGCAGTATCATAGTCACGTACAGACTGCAGTATGTACAGAATGCACTGTCAGAGACCTGTACAGACTGCACAACTATAGTCTTATACAAACTGCAATGTCATAGTTCTGTATAGACTGCTGTATAACTACCTTGTACAGACTGCAGTATCATAGTTCTGTACAGACTGCAGTATAACAACCTTGTACATACTGCAATATCATAGTTCTGTATAGACTGCAGTATAACTACTTTGGACATACTGCAGTATCATAGTCGTGTACTGGCTGCAGTGTGATCGTCTTGTACAGAATGCAATATCACAGATCTGTACAGACTGAGTATTACAGTTACGTACAGACTGCAGTATGTACGTCCTGTACCTACACAAACTGCAACATCATGGTCCTTTTACAGACTGCAGCATCATGGTCCTACACAGACTGCAGCATCATAGTTCTATACAGACTGCAGCATCATGGTTCTATACAGACTGCAGCATCATGGTCCTACACAGACTGCAACATCATGGTCCTTTTACAGACTGCAGCATCATGGTCCTACACAGACTGCAGCATCATGGTTCTATACAGACTGCAGCATCATAGTCTTATACCGACTGCAGTACCAGAGCCCTGAATACACTGCAATGGCTACATAGTCCCCCTGAATACACTGCAACGGCTACATAGTCCTTGCTGAATGCTGTATGAGTCCTCTATAAACTGCAGGGGTTATATAGTCCTTGCGGATTGCTGTGTGAGTCCTCTGTAAACTACAGTGGGCTACATAGTCCTTGCGGACTAATGTCAGAGTCCTACATAAACTGCGGACTAATGTATCCAAGTCCTGTATAAACTGCAGTGGGCTGCACGGCCGTTACGGACTGCTGTATCGGGGCCCTGTGGGTACTGCGGTATCACAGTGCGGACAGCAGCAAATTGAATCGTCGCCCCGCCTGTCCACAATCCACACTCTGCAATTCCGTCCCCGCCAAATCGCTCGCTTTCCGACCCTCTCCCCACGTCGCGAGGAAGAGCTTCGGGAAAGCGATAAATCTACGTGCGGGGAGCTCTTCTTGCCGGAAGTAATTTAGACACGGTAGAATAGCGCGGACGGAGCGATAAATCAGCGCAAACGGAGCTTTGGTGGGCGGATGTGTCGCCGCGTGATATTGTGGGGTTGCAATTGACTTACAGATTAAGTCTTCGAATAGACGTTCACAGAGAGAGGAGAGAGAGAGAGAGAGAGAGAGAGAGAGAGAGAGAGAGAGCACTGGTCGGGGAGAACGATTTTACCAGCACTAAGTATAGAGGAAAGAAATACTAAGGTTCACCCCAGTCTGACATCGTCATCTTGGCTATACTGACCGTGTGCCATCGCGCTCTACGCGTAGAGAGCTGGGGATATGTGCCTTTGTACGTACCACACACAGCGCTTTCACATCTACTGGGTCTGAACAACTGGTGTCATGTATCACGTCTACACTGCTGCTGTCACATTCTGGGTCTACATTACTGCTGTCACATTCTGGGTCTACACAACTGCTGTCACGTTCTGGGTCTACTTTACTGCTGTCACATTCTGGGTCCACACAACTGCTGTCACTTTCTGGGTCTACACAACCCCTGTCACGTTCTGGTTCTACACAACTGCTGTCACGTTCTGGGTCTACATTACTGCTGTCACATTTTGGGTCTACACAACTGCTGTCACCTTGTGGGTCTACTTTACTGCTGTCACATTTTGGGTCCACACAGTTGCTGTCACTGACGTTGTGGGTCTACACTACTGCTGTCACATTCTGGGTCCACAAATTATCACTGACGTTGTGGGTCTACACTACTGCTGTCCTGTATTGGGTGTATAACTGCTGTCATGTACTGAGTCCATAGAACTGGTGTCGTGTATCAGAACTATACACAACTGTTGCCATGTATTGGGTCTGTATAACTGGTGTCATGTATTGGGCCTATACAATTGGTGTCATGTATTGGGCCTATAGAACTGGTGTCATGTATTGGACCTATAGAACTGGTGTCATATATTGGGTCTATAGAACTGGTGTCCTTTATTGGCTCTACACAACTGGTGTCATTTATTGGGTCTACACAACCGGTGTCATTTATTGGGTCTATACAACTGGTGTAATTTATTGGGTCTACACAACTGATGCCAGTTAACCTATTGGGACAGCACAGCTGCTGTCATGTTTTTGGGTTTATAGAACGTCTCTCATTTACTGGGTTTTGCACAACTTCTGGCATGTTTTGGGGTTATAGAACGTCTCTCATTTACTGGGTTTTGCACAACTTCTGGCATGTTTTGGGGTTATAGAACGTTTCTCATTTACTGGGTTTTGCACAACTTCTGGCACGTTTTGGGGTTTATAGAACGTTTCTCATTTACTGTGTTTTGCACAACTTCTGGCATGTTTTGGGGTTATAGAACGTCTCTCATTTACTGGATTTTGCACAACTTCTGGCATGTTTTGGGGTTATAGAACGTCTCTCATTTACTGGGTTTTGCACAACTTCTGGCACATTTTGGGGTTTATAGAACGTTTCTCATTTACTGTGTTTTGCACAACCTCTGGCATGTTTTGGGGTTATAGAACGTTTCTCATTTACTGGGTTTTGCATAACTTCTGGCATGTTTTGGGTCTTACCGTCTGTACAGCTTCTGTCATTTACTGAGTTTGGCACAACTGCTGTCACGTATTGGGTCTGTATAACTTCCGTCATGTACTGTGTGAACACAACTGCTGCTGTCGGGTGTTGGGTATCTGTTGCCGCTGACATGCGCATAATTATCTACACAACAATACATACTGCATACAATAGTCCCAAGCAGTTTAGAGACACTGCGGAGCTGTTTTACAAATCGTAAAATCAATACAGCTCTGCACATGCCGGCTGAACTCTGTTACCACAGATCAGCTTTGCATTACACCGTACCACTAAGACAGATATGTGGTCTATACATAAAATGTCATGACAGTACGCCTAATACGAAGAGAACACAGCAGCAACGCTAGGCGTTAGCAGGAGTTGGTCTTACGCACAGTCAGACCTTGTCCAGTTACTAACAAATCCTTCGTGCTGTACGGAACTTCACACTGCTAACAGAACAGATTGCTATCAGAAACAGAACGATTGCTATTTCGAGCACTGTTTACGGAAATGTACATGTTCGCACCTTGGCGCCGACAGTACCACGATCGAGGCACACATTTCTGTCCCGTCAGCTAACGACTTAGACAGGCAGAGCTATCGATGTTCTCTCTGCCAGCCCCGCAACAGGTCATGTTTCTCCGACTGTCAGCAGTTCTCCTTTCTGTCACTGCATTCCCGGCATTTCCTGTTTTTATTTCACTGCCAGCGGAACCTGAATTGATTGATTCAAAATGTCCCGCTTTGACCTACAGCAATCACTTCCATCATGCCCCGCTTTGACCTACTGGATTGACTTCCAACACAGCACAGCATTGACCTACTGGATTGGCTTCCAGCACAGCCCCGTTCTGACCTACTGGATTGTTCCAGCACAGCCCCGCTTTGACCTACTGGATTGTTCCAGCACAGCTTTGACCTACTGGATTGTTCCAGCACAGCCGCTTGACCTACTGGATTGTTCCAGCACAGCACAGCACTGACCTACTGGATTGACTTCCAGCACAGCCCCGTTCTGACCTACTGGATTGTTCCAGCACAGCACAGCATTGACCTACTGGATTGTTCCAGCACAGCACAGCATTGACCTACTGGATTGACTTCCAGCACAGCCCCGTTCTGACCTACTGGATTGTTCCAGCACAGCCCCGTTCTGACCTACTGGATTGTTCCAGCACAGCCCCTTTGACCTACTGGATTGTTCCAGCACAGCCGCTTGACCTACTGGATTGTTCCAGCACAGCACAGCATTGACCTACTGGATTGTTCCAGCACAGCCCCACTTTGACCTACTGGATTGTTCCAGCACAGCCCCGTTCTGACCTACTGGATTGACTTCCAGCACAGCCCCACTTTGACCTACTGGATTGTTCCAGTAGAACCCCACTTTGACCTCTGGGGTCAACCAGATAGTTATTACTTCTCCTCAGTGACAAGTGGATCACGACTGGCGACTCGGACTGTCACGTGTATGCTGACCTGTGCTGTGTATGCTGACCTGTGCTGTGTATGCTGACTTGTGCTGTGTATGCTGACCTGTGCTGTGTATGCTGACCTGTGCTGTGTATGCTGACCTGTGCTGTGTATGCTGACTTGTGCTGTGTATGCAGACTTGTGCTATGTATATGCAGACTTGTGCTATGTATGCAGACTTGTGCTGTGTCAGCATACACAAGTCAGCATACACAGCACAAGTCAGCATACACATTACACGTCTGCATACACAGTACAAGTCATCATAAACATCACAAGTCAACATACACAGCACAAGTCAGCATACATAGCACAAGTTTGTGCTGCGTATGTAGATTGTGCTGTGTATGCTGACTTGTGCTGTGTATGTAGATTGTGCTGTGTATGCAGACTTGTGCTGTGTATGCAAACTTGTGCATGTTGAAAATTCAACAATACAAAAGCAAGACTCATGGCTTTTGTACTTTTTCTTGCTTTGGAGGATGTACGTGCATGCGTGCGTGCGTGCGTGCGTGCGTGTGTGTGTGTGTGTGTGTGAGTGTGTGTGTGAGTGTGTGTGTGTGTGTGTGTGTGTGTGTGTGTGTGTGTGTGTGTGTGTGTGTGTGTGTGTGTGTGTGTGCAGATCAGTGTAATATGTATGTACACATGGTCTGAATTCATTGCCTTCACCTTTTTGTTTCATCCAGTACCTTGTGTAAATTGAATTAGTAAGGTTTTGCTCCACACGTGTATACAATATTGTGTTTATGTTACGATGTACCATGTGAGCGATGAGGGCATCGATGAGCGCATGATAACTGTGCATTACTATTACTGTCATTATCAGTATTATGGGATGACTGCTGTTTGGCCCTGTTGCCCACTTTGCGGCTGACCCGGCCCGTCTTCCCACCCAGACCGAGCCACACACCGCCATGACGCTGCTGGCATAGTCCCTCGTCATAATGGCCCAACTCTTGCTCCACATGGACGCAGGTGTAAAGCATACAGCCCTGTAGGTAGGTAGTTGTAAAGCATACAGCCCTGTAGGTAGGTAGTTTTAACATCGCCCTGTAGGCCCCAGCCCCCCCCCCCCCCCCCCCCCCCCCCCCGCCTATCCCAGTGAGGAACGGGGGCCGTGACCCCGATGTATGGAGGCGGAGGCAGTGCCCTTTAATACAAGAGTACCGGTATGACGATGCAGGCCGACGTGGGGTACCAGGCAGGCCCCGCACATCTCTGACGGAGCCACTCTCTAGTTCACTGTCTCCTCTACACAATTTCATGGGGCTGGCACAGAGGTCGGACTGTTCAATAACTGTAGATTCGCAGAGAATGGCTCCCGTCTTTTCCTCAGTGAGCTTGAGCATCCACGGCTTTAGCTTTCTGCAATAACTCTCCAAATATTGGATTTGGTATTCACTGATCGCGGCTTGGTTCTGATGACAGGTGTCATACAACCCGAGCCATCAGCGTCAACCAATGTCAATGCACCTGCCGTGTAGTTGTCAAACATTCTGGCCTAGTGGTTGAGCTGTATTGAGAGAGAAGGTAATTGGACAAAGAACACTGTAGTCTGACCCTTGATCTTACATCATATGTCTTCTTACGTCAACTTCACATGTCACGTGCAATCGTCACGTGAGTAAACTCACAAACGCCACGAGTTGTTCTTACTTTTCCTTCCTTTTTCAGAACATGAAAATGGGGGATGCCATCTTTTTCCGATACAAACAGATACAATTTATGTGTGCACAATTGCACAAATCTATGAATCATTTAAATTATAACTATGCTGTTTATAGATCTAAGCACCTAAAAGATTCAAAAGAACGCTTAATTATTATGACACAGACACACAATCTGCAAATTTTCGTGGTAATCCCCTTCGTCAAGCTACAAAACGACACTTAAACAGTTAAATGATTAAAATGATGAAAAATGAGATGAGAAAGGAAATAACTTATATTTTATTGGTTGAATTGTTGTTTTCTTGTCCAGTGCTTGGAAGAATCAATGTTTAATTGGATGTTGTTTAAGTGTCGTTTTGTAGCTTGACGAAGGGGATTACCCCGAAAATTAGCAAATTGGCTGTCTGCGTCATAATAAATAAGCGTTCTTTTGAATCTTTTGTGTGTTTGGATCTTGTTTTAGAACGCTAGCAGTCATTCTTGTTTCAGATTGTTTTAACTTTTATATTTTTTATGCTGTTTATAACTTCGCAGTTACATTTCTTTTATCCAGATCTGCAGTTTTGGTACGACGCGTAAACGTTCCTCTGCATGTCGACCACGGGACTGTTCAAGGGGCACTACCCAGTGTAAAAAACAGGTTGCCCGCGCCGCGAGGGAAACTTTGTGCTCTCTGTCACTGAGAGTTCTGCTGGAGGCCTTTGGTCACAAGGCCTTTAGACACCCTGTGTCAGACATGCACCTGGCCACAAGGCTGTTAGACACACCGTACCGATATAATAATAATAATAATGTACATTTATCATGCGCTCATCAACGCCCTGAGCGCTCACATGATACATATTAACCTAAATATGATATTCTATACACATGTAGAACACAGTCCTACCAAAACAATGTACATAAAGTATAATATGGAAACACACACACACACACACACACACACACACACACACACACACACACACACACTGACTGTAGCAGGTACTGATATTAGTTGGGATGAAAATACTGTGAGAAGAGGAAGGTTTTCAGCTTGGCTTTGAAAGATGAAAGGGTTGAGCAGTGCCTAAGGTCTTATGGGAATGAATTCCAAATGTGAGGTCTAAAGCAAGAGAAGGTGCGAAAGCCATGAATCTTGCATTTGTATTGTTGGATTTTCAGCATGCAGGTGTCAGAAGGAGAGCGTAGTGTACGAGACGGAGTGTAGACATGTAGCAGTTCAGCTAATAGCTATTTCACTAAAGTGGCATTATTTCACTCAGATTATTACGTGGCAATAACAGCTAATTGACTAAAATAATATCAGACACGCACCTCACCACAAGGCCATTAGACACACTGTACCGATATGAGACACGCACCTGGTTTAAACAAAGTTTATTTGCATTCATGAAAATATGGATAATCAAAATCATTGTACGAGCATTAAACAAGCTAGGCTTATAGTAAATGCTCACAAACTTAATTTACTAAAGTCATTTTGCAACAACGGGTATGTATGTTTATATTAAACAACATGAAAACAACAACAAAAATCAATCAAACATAAAGAGAGAGGGGGGGGGGGGGAGGAGAGAGAGAGACAGAGAGAGAGAGAGAGACTCAGAGAGAGAGACAGAGAGAGAGAGAGAGAGGCTCAGACAGAGAGAGAGAGAGACTCAGAGAGAGAGAGAGAATACTCTTATGCCACTAACTGTTTAGTTGAGTTTGTCATTCCATGGCAAAAAAGAAAAAGAAAGAAAAAAAGGACCGGACTGGGCAAAGAAGTCTTGGACAGCTTTAAATATTAATGAGTTCATATTGTTTGATATGTTTGGATCTCCTTGCAGGAGGGTAGTAATGTTTAGCAAATTTGCAGGGAGTTTGAATATGGTGTTTTGATGTACGTGTGTAAAACGTGAGTAGTGTAGAATGTAGTGTTCAGATGTTTCTTTTCTTTCTCCACAATCACAAGAGCTGTTTGTTGTTAAGTGTCTGTTTAATAAGTGGTAATTTAGCTCGCTTATGCCGAGACGGAGTTTGCTATGTGTTATCTGTGTTTTCGACTACCGTTATAAAAGGAAGGCGGGGGATTTGTGTCATTTCTGGAGAGAAAGTGTTAAACTTGACTAATTGATTTTGTTCGCTGTATGCTTTCTGGTAAATTATTCCACAGTGTAGTTGCCTGTAAGTTTCAGTTTTATGTTTTGACACGCACCTCCCCACAAAGCTGTTAGACACACTGTACCGATATGAGACACGCACCTCCCCACAAGGCCATTAGACACACTGTACCAATATGAGACACGCACTTCACCACAAAGCTGTTAGACACACTGTACCGATATGAGACACGCACCTCACCACAAAGCCATTAGTCACACTGTACCGATATGAGACACGCACCTGACCACAAGGCTGTTAGACACACTGTACCGATATGAGACACGCACCTGACCATATCAACATCAAACACAACATGAAACCTAGCAGTCATCCTTGTTTCAGAAGGGGAAAAAAAATACACAATAGTAATATTAAACATACAATATCGGCATCAAACACTATACTTCGTCAAATCCATTAAAAACAACTAAGAGTCCAACATTGAACAATGATAAGTAAACAGAGTTCTGTTTTGTAAATGGAGTTCATCGTGCTGACTAATGTCACGATAAAAGCTATTTCACTAAAGTGGCATTAGTCTACTAAAAATCATATGTAGCAACAGCAGCTAATTCACTAAAATAATAATGATAGTTATTTCACTAAAGTGGCATTAGTCTACTAAAAAATCCTATGTAGCAATAACAACTAATTCACTAAAATAATAATGATAGTTATTTCACTAAAGTGACAGTAACAGCTATTCCATTGATGTAATAATGACAGCCATTTTCACTAAAGTGGCAATGATAGCTGTTTCATTATAATGACATTAGTGGTTATTACACTAACATGGCAATGATAGCGGCTTAACCAAAGTGCCAATGACAACTGTTTCATTATAGTGAAGATAATCGTTATTTCACTAAAGCGACAATGATAGCTGTTTCAATATAGTGACAGTAGTAGTTATTACACTAAAATGGCAATGATAGCGATTTAACCAAAGTGCCAGTGACAACTGTTTCATTATAGTGACATTGATAGTTATCAACTAAAATGGCAATGATAGCAATTTAACCAAAGTGCTAGTTATAACTGTTTCATTATAGTGACATTGATAGTTATTACACTAAAATGGCAATGATAGAGATTTAACCAAAGTGCCAGTGATAACTGTTTCATTATAGTGAAGATAATTGTTATTTCGCTAAAGTGACAACGGTAGCTATTTTACTAGAATGACATCGGTGGCTATTTTACTAGAATGACAATGGTAGCTATTTTACTAGAATGACAATGGTAGCTATTTTACTAGAATGACAACGGTGGCTATTTTACTAGAATGACAATGGTAGCTATTTTACTAGAATGACAACGGTGGCTATTTTACTAGAATGACAACGGTAGCTATTTTACTAGAATGACAATGGTAGCTATTTTACTAGAATGACAACGGTGGCTATTTTACTAGAATGACAACGGTAGCTATTTTACTAGAATGACAACGGTAGCTATTTTACTAGAATGGCAATGGTAGCTATTTTACTAGAATGACAACGGTGGCTATTTCACTGAAATGTCAATGCCGCTATTTCACTAACATTACAATGGCAGCTATTTCACTAACATGGCAGTAATCTGTTTAATTAAAATGACAACAATAGTTATCTCACTAACAAGTCATATCATTTCACAAAGCCATCTGGCCAGCGCTCTTTTGCATATCAGTCGTCCTCTTTCCCGTCCCAATGAGAGGGAAAACAGCCGTCCTCTTTCTCGTCCCATTGAGAACAAAAACAGTCGTCCTCTTTCTCGTCCCATTGAGAACAAAAACAGTCGTCCTCTTTCTCGTCCCATTGAGAACAAAAACAGTCGTCCTCTTTCCCGTCCCATTGACAGGGAAAACAGCCGTCCTCTTTCTCGTCCCATTGAGAACAAAAACAGTCGTCCTCTTTCTCGTCCCATTGAGAACAAAAACAGTCGTCCTCTTTCTCGTCCCATTGACAGGGAAAACAGTCGTCCTCTTTCTCTTCCTAATGACATGGAAAACAGTCGTCCTCTTTCTCGTCCCATTGACAGGGAAAACAGTGGTCCTCTTTCTCGTCCCATTGAGAACGAAAACAGTCGTCCTCTTTCTCGTCCCATTGACCAGGAAAACAATCGTCCTCTTTCTCTTCCTAATGACGTGGAAAACAGTCGTCCTCTTTCTCGTCCCATTGAGAACAAAAACAGTCGTCCTCTTTCTCGTCCCATTGAGAACAAAAACATTCGTCCTCTTTCTCGTCCCATTGAGAACAAAAACAGTCGCCCTCTTTCTCGTCCCACTGAGAAAGAAACGGTCGTCCTCTTTCTCATTCCATTGACAGGGAAAACAGTCGTCCTCTTTCTCGTCCCATTGAGAACAAAAACAGTCGTCCTCTTTCTCGTCCCATTGACCAGGAAAACAGTCGTCCTCTTTCTCGTCCCATTGACAGGGAAAACAGTCGTCCTCTTTCTCGTCCCATTGAGAACAAAAAGTCGTTCTCTTTCTCGTCCCATTGACCAGGAAAACAGTCGTCCTCTTTCTCGTCCCGCGTGCCGCCTCTTGGCCTGGCCTGCTCTGCGATCGGGCCCTGGAACATGTGTAATAAGACCATCCACGCAGACGAGACTCCGACGTGTACAATTTAATTTAGCAGGTCTGGCTGAAAGACTACACACAGATCGGTGAAGCGGAAGTAATGCCACATTTCAAGATGGTGGCTGCCGTCTGACAAATGGCCCGCTCCTTCAATTAGCTACGGTTGTTAGCGGCTCCGAAATTAATTGGCTGCGTTTGACTGGAGGCCGCTGGGTACTTTGTGGCTAGAAAGGGAAAATACAAACAAAATAAATAAATGAAAAAAAGGAGAACACGACAGAAAGGGGAAAAAAGGCTCAGAGGCGGCTAGCACGGAGGAGTTTCATGACTGATATCACTGGTTATGGTTGTTTGTTTGTTTGTGTGTGTGTGTGTGTGTGTGTGTGTGTGTTGTTTGTTTGTTTGTTTGTTTGTTTGTTGTTGTTGTTGTTTTGTTCTTTCTTTTTAAGTTCGGTGACCGTCCCTGTTAAATCGTGGCCGTATTTGACAAACTAAATTTGTGTGGTGTTTCGCTCCCGGTAAATGGTCGGATTTTACTCTAGGTAATGTAGTATTCAGATGTTCACGTTCTCGGTCCCGTTCTCATGTCACTCTCGGTGAATTGTGATAATTGTGGTGTTTCACTGTCGGCAAATTAGGGCATTTATATCAATGTAATTATGATATTTCCGTACTCTTCGTGTTTGTGATATTCCAATCTTGGTGTTTGTGGTATAACACTCTCGGCATGTGTGGTATTTCAGTCTCGGCAAATGTGGTATTTCGGTCTCGGCATATTTGGTATTTCAGTCTCGGCAAATGTGGTATTTCAGTCTCGGCATAACTGGCATTTCAGTCTCGGCACATGTGGTATTTTACTCTCGGCACATGTGGTATTTCTGTTTTGGCATATGTGATATTTCACTCTCGACATAATGTGGTATTTCACTCTCGGCATATGTGGTATTTCACTCTCGGCATATGTGGTATTTCACTCTCGGTTAACTGTGGCTCCCACACTCCAAGTTCCTTCTGACTTGCAGAATGATGTCGGATGACGTGCAGTGGAATGTGAACCGTGCTCAGCCTCTATCTGGAGCCCAGCGCGACTCCAATGGCCAGTTCAAACTCCAAGCACTGGTTTACGACATCATTACTTCGAAGGTGCCGGAAAGCGACGCTCGGGCTGTGCGGCCAGTTGTAACTACAGCATTCCGCGGCCAGTTGTAACTACAGCATTCCGCGGCCAGTTGTAACTACAGCATTCCGCCGCCAGTTGTAACTACAGCATTCCGCCGCCAGTTGTAACTACAGCATTCCGCGGCCAGTTGTAACTACAGCATTCCGCGGCCAGTTGTAACTACAGCATTCCGCCGCCAGTTGTAACTACAGCATTCCGCGGCCAGCCCACGGCCGTGA
>JABMCL010001754.1:400000-427500 GCA_018857735.1 Alviniconcha marisindica
TTGACTATGGTTTATAGTTCACACATGTCGTAAAACCAATTATCCCTAGTATTTGACAATGGGTTATAATTCACACATGTCGTAAAGCCAATTATATCGCCGATGTTTGTAATTTGCACGCGTCACCTCACACACCTGGCCAAAGGCTTTTATTGTAGGCCACTCCCGTTCTTCTTCCTCAGTCAAAGCCGCCCTCGGGGCTCACCTGCTTAATAACTATTTCAAGACGTTTTCACAGCCAAGTCTATTGTCCTGTCCGACGTTGTTTCTGTTTTTGGTGTGTGTGTGTGTGTGTGTGTGTGTGTGTGTGTGTGTGTGTGTGTGTGTGTGTGTGTGTGTGTGTGTGTGTGTGTGTGCGTGTTATTGTTATTGTAAAGCGCACTGCGCCTCCACCTTGTGTATTAGATGGACTCTGTAGAAATCCCCTTTATTATTATTATTATTATTAGTAGTAGTAGTAGTAGTAGTAGTAGTAGTAGTAGTAGTAGTAGTAGTAGTAGTAGTACATGAGGCTCTATTCTTGTCCACTGGGATTGTCATTTTGTGACAACAGTCACAAACTGTGTCCCGTTCAGTCGGCTGTGGCGAAGATCAGCCGTGTGGTGCAGCGTTACCCGCCGTTACCCTGCCGTTACCCTGCCGTTACCCCGCCGTTGAAATGAAGACGGACTCCCTGAGTGGCCGAGGCTGAGACGTGGACAGCGCTTAGCCGTGAAGAAAGACGCGGCGTGGCTTGACACTGACCGTCTGGACCACGCCATGGCCGCCAGCAGCCGGCAGCACGCGCCTCCCGCCCCTTTGGTCCGCCACTGACTTTGATCCCACTGACTTTGGTCCGCCACTGACTTTGGTCCGCCACTGACTTTGGTCCGCCACTGACTTTGGTCCGCCACTGACTTTGATCCCACTGACTTTGGTCCGCCACTGACTTTGGTCCGCCACTGACTTTGGTCCGCCACTGACAGTGATCCCACTGACTTTGGTCCGCCACTGACTTTGGTCCCACTGACTTTGGTCCGCCACTGACTTTGGTCCGCCACTGACTTTGGTCCGCCACTGACTTTGATCCCACTGACTTTGGTCCGCCACTGACTTTGGTCCCACGGACTTTGGTCCGCCACTGACTTTGGTCCGCCACTGACTTTGATCCCACTGACTTTGGTCCGCCACTGACTTTGGTCCCACTGACTTTGGTCCGCCACTGACTTTGGTCCCACTGACTTTGGTCCGCCACTGACTTTGATCCCACTGACTTTGGTCCGCCCACTGACTTTGGTCCGCCACTGACTTTGGTCCCACTGACTTTGTCCCACTGACTTTGGTCCGCCACTGACTTTGAGTCCGCCACTGACTTTGGTCCGCCACTGACTTTGGTCCGCCACTGACTTTGGTCCGCCACTGACTTTGGTCCGCCACTGACTTTGTCCCACTGACTTTGGTCCGCCACTGACTTTGGTCCGCCACTGACTTTGGTCCGCCACTGACTTTGGTCCGCCACTGACTTTGATCCCACTGACTTTGGTCCGCCACTGACTTTGGTCCGCCACTGACTTTGGTCCGCCACTGACTTTGGTCCGCCACTGACTTTGGTCCGCCACTGACTTTGGTCCGCCACTGACTTTGATCCCACTGACTTTGGTCCGCCACTGACTTTGATCCCACTGACTTTGTCCGCCACTTGACTTTGGTCCGCCACTGACTTGGTCCGCCACTGACTTTGGTCCGCCACTGACTTTGGTCCGCCACTGACTTTGTCCCACTGACTTTGGTCCGCCACTGACTTTGATCCCACTGACTTTGGTCCGCCACTGACTTTGGTCCGCCACTGACTTTGATCCCACTGACTTTGGTCCGCCACTGACCCTCGGCACGCTCCGCGTGGACACCGGCCCCTCTGTGGCAGTTAATGAGCGTCGTCTTTCCGGCAATGCAGCGTCGTCTTTCCGGAAACGCAGCGTCGTCTTTCCAGCAATGCAGCGTTGTCTTTCCGGCAATGCAGCGTTGTCTTTCCGGCAATGCAGCGTTGTCTTTCCGACAATGCAGCGCACTTAACCGTTCGTCTTTCCGGCAATGCAGCACACTGAACTGCTCGTCTGTCCGGCAATGCAACACACTGAACCGTTCGTCTTTCCGGTAATGCAACACACTGAACCGTTCGTCTTTCCGGCAATGCAGCGTCGTCTTTCCGGCGACCCAGCGTCGTCTTTCCGGCAAGGCAGCGTCGTCTTTCCGGCAATGCAGCGCACTGAACCGTTCGTCTGTCCGGCAATGCAGCACACTGAACCGTTCGTCTTTCCGGCAATGCAGCACAATGAACTGTTCGTCTTTCCAGCAATGCAGCACAATGAACTGTTCGTCTTTCCGGCAATGCAGCGCACTGAACCGTTCGTCTTTCCGGCAATGCAGCACACTGAACCGTTCGTCTTTCCGGTAATGCTGTACTCTGAACAATTCGGTTTTTGTTTGTTTGTTTGTTTGTTTTTGGCTCGGTGTGTTGTAATGCACTGAAAGAAATATTATCTAACCATTCCGAGCAGTGTATGATCTTACCTTTTAATGTAATATGACACACTGATGACGGTTACCAGTAATTCCTTTCCGTTTAGAAAGCAACTCGCACGTGCGTTGCTGCTTTCCGCGTGCACTGATATTTTCTATTATTGCTTTTTGACGGTAGACATCATTGACGTTTGCTGTTATTGCTTTTTAACTGTAGACATCATTGGTATTTGCTGTTATTGCTTTTTAACGGTAGACATCATTGGTATTTGCTGTTATTGCTTTTTAACGGTAGACATCATTGGTATTTGCTGTTATTGCTTTTTAACTGTAGACATCATTGACGTTTGTTGTTACTGCTTTTTAACGGTAGACATCATTGGCATTTGCTGTTATTGCTTTTCAACGGTAGACATCATTGATGTTTGCTGTTATTGCTTTTCAACGGTAGACATCATTGATGTTTGCTGTTATTGCTTCTTAACTGCAGGCATCATTGATGTTTGCTGTTATTACTTCTTAATTGCAGACATCATTAATGTTTGCTGTTATTACGTTATTGACTCTTGCCGATATTGCTTCTAAAATTGTGGACTTCATTGATGCTTGCTGTTAGTATTCTTAATTATAGAGAGCATCACTTCTTGATTATAGACGGCATTTATATTTTCTCTTATTGCTTCTTACGGGCATCACTGACTGCTCTTATTGCTTCTTATGGACAACGCTGACTGCTCTTATTGCATCTTATGGACAGCACTGACTGCGGCTGATATCACTTCTTAACTATAGATAACATTGATTCTGGCTGTTATTGATTCTTAACTATGGATAGCATTGATTCTGGCTGTTATTGATTCTTAATTATGGATAGCATTGATGCTTGCTGCTATTGATTCTTAATTATGGATAGCATTGACGCTTGCTGTTATTGATTCTTAATTATGGATAGCATTGACGCTTGCTGTTATTGATTCTTAATTCTGGATAGCATTGACGCTTGCTCATTGAGCGAAGATTAACGTCATGTGGTGAATGACCTCAAAACCATCCTGTTTCCCATGGGCAGTAGCTATGACGGGGAGAAACTTGTTTACTTAACATATTTCTAAAGACGAGATCTAAAGAATTTCTAAGACGCTGGCGGCCCTTTCCAGACTCCAGCTAATTGCCGTGAAAACTCCAACAACGCGATTCTTCCATTCAAACTAAAGCTGAAATACCTGCCTGCCTGGCAGGTCATATGCATAAAAGATGAGATGACGCGACTGGCAAATCAGTAACCTAGTGTGCCCGTACCAAGAATGCGAACAAAACAAAAGCAGGGCGGAAACTGTTTGGGTCTGAGAACTGTTCGTCGTGTTCCGGACAATTGCTGCGTCTGGTTACGGCACGGCTTGGTGGCCGACTGTAATGGATCAATCAATCAGCCGCCAGTGGCTTATTTTATGTCAGCTCGCAGCAAGGTGATACCCCTCCCCGCCCTCCCCCCTCCCCTTCCATGAGCCCTTCCATACCACCCCCCCCCTTCCATGAGCCCCCCGCCCCACACACCCCACCCCACCCCCACCTCATCACCCAACAAAAACCACCACCAACAACAAACAAATAACAAACAAAAGCAAATCGAAAACGTTACTACTACTACTAGTGCTACTACTACTACTACTACTACTACTACTACTACTACTACTACTATAATAATAATAATAATAATAATAATAATAATAATAGTGAATTTCTAGAGCGCTTTCGGAGATGCAAAGCGATTTACAACTTAAAGAAAAACATGCAGGGCAATATATTATTAAGTTATTTTTGAACAATCAGTTTAACAATAATATTGAGATTTTTTTAAGAGAGATTTTGAGAAAAACAACAACAGATAACTTATAATATAAGTTATCTGTTGTTGTTTTTCAAAATATCTCTTACAATGTCACAGTTACATGCACTAAAGTCATACCCATCTTTCATAAACATCTCTGTTGTAATATGGGGCATTCGAGTAGTACGTTGTTTGCTGATAGGGTTTCGAGAAAAAAAAGAGTCACATTCTTTGAATAATTTGTGTTCTACGAATGCTAGAGAGAGAGACAGACAAACAGACAGACAGACAGACAGACAGACAGAGAGTACTCTACCTTGGGCAGAGAAAGTACGCACATTTTTGTAGCTGTTTGTTTTTGTTTTTGTTGTTGTTGTTGGTGTTGTTTTGTTTTGTTTTATTTTTGGTAATACAGTCTTTTCAAGTATTGCGAAAAGCTCATGAGATGATTAGGTTATAATATAAGTAGGGTATTTTATATGTTAGACATGTTGCCGTCGCCCCTTGTCTGGGTAATGTATCTGATATTTCATTCCAATAAAGACTACTATCAGATGGTAGCCAACAGTACTCAGTCCCTATACCTCTAGACCTGATACAGTGTATTCAATATTTTACTGCATGAAATGTATCCAGACTTATCTTGCAATCCCACTTATGCAATGCATATATAACTGATTTTGAATCAACACAGATCATAATATTAAATATTGCTAGCCGGATATTGCGTATGCAATTTAATGCCTTTAGTACTGCCAACAACTCCGAGGTGGATAACTTATAGAGAAACGGTTCCCTAAGCACAAAGACATTTGCGTTTTTAGATCAGGACTGACAAGTGCTGCTCCACTGTCTGTTGGAGCCAAAACAGAACCATCAGTGGAATGTTTTATACGATATGGACCGTTTTTATTTGGATGTTCTCCTACTTCTATAACTATAATGTTTGCATTTTCACTTTTCTTGTAGTCAGTATAATCAGCATCAAAAATGGTGTTTATGATGATGTTTATAATGATGTTTATAATGATGTTCCCACTGTGACATATGAGGCGATGTTGATGGAACTGGAGCCATGTAAACTTATATTGCATTCGTTAATCAAATCGTTTATAGAATTTCTGATTGGATGGAATTTATAAACGTTTCTTCTGCTGCCGTATTAGTGACTGCGAGGCTTTTGAATTTACATTGTTCTGAGAGAGATGCTTTTGCATACGTTTTGATTGTATTTGTTGGTCATAACGTACTGAGCCAATTGGTTTCAGAAATGCCATTTTGTTTTGAACGTAGGCAAACCAAGCCAAACTACGAACCCATCGTTGTCAAGGGAGACGCTGTTGGTCAGATGGACAAATACCGTCATTTACGCTTATTTATGTAGACACCATCGTCATTTACACTTATTTATATAGACAACAGCGTCATTTACGCTTATTTATGTAGACAACACCGTCGTTTACACTTATTTATATAGACAACACCGTCATTTACTCTATATATATAGTACCGTCATTTACGCTTATGTATATAGACAACACCGTCGTTTACACTTATTTATATAGACAACACCGTCATTTACTCTTATTTATATATATATAGTACCGTCATTTACGCTTATGTATATAGACAACACCGTCGTTTACACTTATTTATATAGACAGCACCGTCATTTACGCTTATTTGTATAGAAAACAAAGGTGTCTGGCACAAACATGCCGATGAACTCACGAGGAAAGTCAAGCCTCGTGTCAGACTGGAACACACCGCCAGAAAGGCTGGGAGTGACTGGCAGACGGCCCGAGGTTTTAACTCAGTCTACCACAGACGACTTCCCGATCGACTCAAACGATCTGGGCTGACGACGCGCATCTTTCGAGACCCGAATGTGACTCTCCACTTATTGACACGAGTGGCAGGCTGAGGGTGGCCATCACAAAAGCAACACGCTTCAAGCAGTCATTCATTCCGAGAGCCACACAGGCATTCGGTCAGGCACATGACGGGCGCTGCTCTGTATAACCGCCAGCAGACCCTCACTCTGCCAAACTCTCTCGAGACTGCGCTCGCGCTTGCCAGTGTGCAGTGAGAGAGAGAGAGAGAGAGAGAGAGAGAGAGTGTGTGTGTGTGTGTGTGTGTGTGTGTGTGTGTGTGTGTGTGTGTGTGTGTGTGAGAGTGAGTGTGTGTGTGTGTGTGAGTGTGTGTGTGAGTGTGTGTGGTGTGTGTGTGTGTGTGTGTGTGTGTGTGTGTGTGTGTGTGTGTGTGTGTGTGTGTGTGTGTGTGTGTGTGTGAGTGTGTGTGTGTGTGAGTGTGGTGTGTGTGTGTGTGTGTGTGTGTGTGTGTGTGTGTGTGTGTGTGTGTGTGTGTGTGTGTGTGTGTGTGTGTGTGTGTGTCGGGGGGTGGGGATGGGGAGGGGTTGGACCTTACGCAGCCCAATTATGTACATTTGTGATCTTGATGGCATTAACGGTATGACGTGGGATGCAGGTTATGCTGTGCCAGAGCGATTCATCTTTTAGTTAGAACTTTACTTCTTCACTTTTAACTTATAAATATGATGACGCATGCGACTTTTACGAAGGCGGAGTGCAGAGGGTTGTGAAGACGCGCGGGGCACGTGCTTAGACTGGGGTAGCTCTGCTGGCGGCCGATGCATCTGTAACTCTGCCCGTGGACTGTAATACATGGATGCATGCTTCATGTATGATTGGTATGATCCCGTGTCATTTCTGTAATACGTGACAGAAATGATCTGATCTGTTTGTGACTGTCTTGTTAGGACATACACGAGCAGAGCGATATGACCGAGGCATCTTTATTCTTCTTGCATTTTTACTCATAAATGTTATTATTATTTCATGTCAACAAGCAATCCATATGTTGTTAACATCATTGAGGATTGCTCTTTTTAACTTGACACCGAAGGAAGCTTTCTCAGTTTGTTTCCAAGTCGCTGAATGTTTCATTTTTGTGTGTCAACACACTGAATGTTCGACATTACCCTGTGTCAACACACAGATTTATATAAAGTGTCCACACACTGACTGTTCCATATTCTTTGACAACACACCGCCAACACTCAAAGCTTAACGTTATGTGAACGCACTAAAAGTTCTTTTTTAATTTTGTGTCACATGAAACGTTTGAGATCTATTGTCAACACACAAAGTTTTATATATTTTTGTCAACATGCTAAACTTATTATGTGTCAAAGCACTTAAAAGTTTTATATGTTGAGTTAACACTGTGAACATTTCATATTTTGTGTTAACACACGGAAAGATTCATATATTCTGTCTACACACTGACAGTGCCATATTTCATGTCAACATACAAAGTTTTCTATTCTGTGTCAACACACTAATTCGTTTTTATATATTTTAGTGCCAACACTCTGAAACTTTAATATTTTGTACCAACACACATCTATATTGTAAGTCAGTGCACTGAAAATTGCATATGTTGTATCAACACACTTAAATGACTGTTTTTTGTTGTTGGTGGGGATGGTTTGTTTGTTTGTTTTGTTGTTTGTTTTTAACACACTAAACAATATTATATTTTGTTTAAACGCACTAACAGTTCTATATTATGTTCCAAGACACAAAGGGGTCGTATCTGCTGTCAGTATACTTAATCATTCATACTGCATCTAAATATAATTATTGTTATTGTCTCTCATCGTATTGCCTCTCATCGTACAAAGTGATTCAGTACAGTACAGTATGCAGTACAATACAACGGTACTGTCTCTGCGCTCAGTAATTATATTCGGAATTAAGGCGGTTGTACTGATATAAACCTAAAGCATACTGGGTTGTTTGTCGGTGAAGGAACCTAAAGCATACTGGGTTGTTTGTCGGTGAAGGAACCTAAAGCATACTGGGTTGTTTGTCGGTGAAGGAAAAGAGTGACTTAAACATGACATCAAACCAAACACTATCACAGGGTGAGTACAGTTGAGGATTGCAAACCCAGAGGGCCCTTGCATTTACAAAAGAAATAGCACCTGGAATTTAAAATTTAAAAAAATACACTGGCACCTGCATCGTCGGCTCGAGTGAGATTTTGAAACAGCAAAGAGGTGGTGCTTTTTGTCGTCTGCGATCCGTGGGGTTTTCCGTCCCACTGCTACGAGGTAGAGATCGCTTAGGAAGTCTTGTTTTACATGAGTAATATTAACTGCCATTCCGACAGTGGGTGCCAGTGTTACCTTCCCCTTCACACCCAGGTTCACGTAGCAATTAAAACGGTCTCCACTAGACTTGTGTAGACAGTTTGCATAGCTCATGGTTAACATCGACAGATCTCTGCTTGTGCATAAGGTACCAGCGGTTTTTGGTTTTTGTTGTTGTTTGTTTGCTTGTTTGTTTTTGTTGTTGTTTGTTTGTTTTTGTTGTTGTTTGTTTGCTTGTTTGTTTTTGTTGTTGTTTGTTTGCTTGTTTGTTTGTTTTTATTGTTGTTTGTTTGCTTGTTTGTTTTTGTTTGTTTGTTTGCTTGTTTGTTTTTGTTGTTGTTTGCTTGTTTGTTTTTGTTGTTGTTTGTTTATAACAGATAAGATCTGTATTGTCACTAAAACTTAGTTTACTGTCTATTAGAGTACGTAATTTTTTAACATTACACACCACCTCAGCTGGTTCATTGTTTACCTTTACAGGAACAAAGTCGTTTCTTGTTTTCCTTGCATCTAGCACTAATTCTTTTGTCTGACCAACACCGATTTAATGATAATAATAACGAAAATGTGTAAATGCCCTACCTATCAAAAATATTTTAACTGCACAAGGCGCGTACAAAAGCAAGAATAGTTACAACCAGCTACAGCATAAAGTAAAATATAATTTACCAAATTCTGCATCCACTTACTTTCTAGCACTGACTTCCAGAAAGCTTTCTTTGCGCCATTCATTCAAGAGTGAAACATGTGGAAAATATGTTACCGGGGAGCCTTCGTTTAACAGTAACCCAACAAGTGCCATGTCATCAACAGAGTTAAAGAGACAGTTTACAGCAGTTTGCAAGTTCCTGTGGTTCATATATCTGGAGAACAACATGGGTGAAAGGATACACGCTTGGGCTGACACAAAATTACGTGCAGTCTATTCAGACATATGTCTGTTCACAGTAACCTGCTGCCCTCGATCTCGGAAAAAAATCCCTAGTTCACAATACAAGGTTGAGTTGACGTGCAAATTAGTCAGTCTTTTTAGTAGCACAAACGGTTCAGTTGCATTAAACGCACTATAATTTAAAAAAAAATTAAAATCAAGAAATAAAATTATGACATATAACTCAACTTTCTCTAAGAGTTGTATAATCAAATTCAGAAGAGCAAGGGAAGCATCTTCAAACCTCTGGAGGCCTTATATGCAATCTGGAACGGATCCAACTGATTGTTGAAGTGTTTGGACACAACCTTTTCCAAACATTTTGCTATAATGGGGGTGAGAGCAACAGGGCGGTTAGTCGTTCAGTTGAAGGGGTGTGGCTTTCTCGGGCACAGGTATTATTGTGGAAGTCTTCCAAGCACGAGGCATAACGTGCAAGTCCAAGAATAGTTGAACGGTTAGAGTGAATATAATTATACTTTCCCTAGCTGAGCCGCACAGTTTCTCAGAGTCCTATCTTTCAGTCCATCAAGGCCAGGCTTTGTGCGAGTTCAGCCGGGAGAAGCTGGTGACAAGATCAGCCTCAGAAAGGTCGAGCTGCTCTGGCACAATAGTCTCGTACAGTGAGGCACAGTCCTCACTGAACTCTCTAACATCAAAGCGAGCGTAAAATCTATTCAACTCACTGGCAGTATCGACTGAGTTAGCTGAATGAGGCAAGGAGTGCTTGGTCTGTTGCTTGTCCATCGTCGCCCTGAGACCGCTCCATGCCTCTCTAGCATTACCAGGTCTAAATGTTTCTTCCACCTTGTTTTTATATTTGAGTCTGGCAACTCTAGCATTTTTCCTGAACTCTTTCTTTTTTGCTTATCCGTATTGTATGTCAGTATCCCAAATGATTCATAATGTATATCTGCATCCCTGATGATCCATATTGTATATCTGCATCCCTGATGATCTATATTGTATATCAGCACACCAGATGATCCATATTGCATATCAGCAAACTAAATGATTTATATTTCATGCCCAACACACTAAAGGATTCGTACTGTATGTCACCATACTGAAAGATTACCCAGTTGTATTGATATGTAGTTTCACATTATGCCTGCACTGTTAACCACTGAGACAGACACACAGCAACCGTAACAGGCAGATTTGACATTTCAAGTTGCTGTTGTGTCGATGTCAGTGGCCAGATTAAACCACTGAGCTATATATGTGAATTAAACAAGCTAGAAAGGGAAGCTACGTTGACGTAAGGATGAAATATAGCTTATCTCCCTTTGTGGCGTGATAATGGCGCGGTTTGGAGGCGACAGCGAGGAGCCAGTGAGCATGCGCATCGATCATCCCGCAACACGCTGCTAAGGAGTAGCGCTGAGTGCCAGTGTGCAGGGTGTCGGCACGTCGGGTGTTCCCTGTCAGTGTGCAGGGTGTCGGCACGTCGGGTGTTCCTTATCAGTGTGCAGCAGGGTGTCGGCACGTCGGGTGTTCCCTGTCAGTGTGCAGGGTGTCGGCACGTCGGGTGTTCCCTGTCAGTGTGCAGCAGGGTGTCGGCACGTCGGGTGTTCCCTGTCAGTGTGCAGCAGGGTGTCGGCACGTCGGGTGTTCCCTGTCAGTGTGCAGCAGGGTGTCGGCACGTCGGGTGTTCCCTGTCAGTGTGCAGCAGGGTGTCGGCACGTCGGGTGTTCCCTGTCAGTGTGCAGGGTGTCGGCACGTCGGGTGTTCCCTGTCAGTGTGCAGGGTGTCGGCACGTCGGGTGTTCCTTGTCAGTGTGCAGGGTGTCGGCACGTCGGGTGTTCCCTGTCAGTGTGCAGCAGGGTGTCGGCACGTCGGGTGTTCCCTGTCAGTGTGCAGGGTGTCGGCACGTCGGGTGTTCCCTGTCAGTGTGCAGCAGGGTGTCGGCACGTCGGGTGTTCCCTGTCAGTGTGCAGCAGGGTGTCGGCACGTCGGGTGTTCCCTGTCAGTGTGCAGCAGGGTGTCGGCACGTCGGGTGTTCCCTGTCAGTGTGCAGCAGGGTGTCGGCACGTCGGGTGTTCCCTGTCAGTGTGCAGGGTGTCGGCACGTCGGGTGTTCCCTATCAGTGTGCAGCAGGGTGTCGGCACGTCGGGTGTTCCCTGTCAGTGTGCAGCAGGGTGTCGGCACGTCGGGTGTTCCCTGTCAGTGTGCAGCAGGGTGTCGGCACGTCGGGTGTTCCCTGTCAGTGTGCAGCAGGGTGTCGGCACGTCGGGTGTTCCCTGTCAGTGTGCAGGGTGTCGGCACGTCGGGTGTTCCCTGTCAGTGTGCAGCAGGGTGTCGGCACGTCGGATGGCGGTGTTCCCTGTCAGGGTGTCGGGTGGCGGTGTTCCCTGTGGGTGTTACCGGGGAAATTGGCGATGTGAGCGTGTTCAGAGTGAGAAAGGCTGGATGAGAGTCGTAGTTAGCGTGAGAGTTTAGCATAATGTATGCCTGGGAGCGTGTTGAGTGACAGTGTATTTTTTTAAAGTGAGTGTGATGGGTGTGAGTGTGTTGGGTACGAGTGTGAGCGTGTCGGGTGACAGTGTGTTGGATCTGACTGTGGTGGGTGTGAATGTCGGATGTGAATGTGTTGGGTATGAGTGTGTCGGATGTGTGTGTGTGTGTGTGTGTGTGTGTGTGTGTGTGTGTGTGTGTGTGTGTGTGTGTGTGTGTGTGTGTGTGTGCGTGCGAACGTTGGGTGTACACGTGCTGGGGTAAGTCTGTCGGGTCTGAGTGTGTTGGGTAGGAGTATGTTGGGTGGCTGCGTTTTGGATGTTTGCCAGTCTGTGGCGGTGCCAGTGTGCTGTGACTGTAGGGGTGTCAGTACTGTCTTGGTGTCAGTATGTAGGGAGTGTTCGGGGTTTCAGTGTTCGTGGTGTCAGTGTGTAGGGAGTGTACGGGGTTTCAGTGCTCGTGGTGTCAGTGTGTAGGGAGTGTACGGGGTGTCAGTGCTCCTGGTGTCAGTGTGTAGGGAGTGTACGGGGTGTCGGTGTGTAGGAAGTGTACGGGGTGTCGGTGTGTATGGAGTGTACGGGGTGTTAGTGTGTAGGGAGTGTACGGGGTGTCAGTGCTCGTGGTGTCAGTGTGTAGGGAGTGTACGGGGTGTCGGTGTGTAGGAAGTGTACGGGGTGTCGGTGTGTATGGAGTGTACGGGGTGTTAGTGTGTAGGGAGTGTACGGGGTGTCAGTGTGTAGTATGTGGGGTGACAGTTTGGGGAGTGTATCGGGTGTCAGTATGTAGGGAGTGTGTAGGATGACAGTGCGGGGAGTATGTGGGCTGTCAGTGTGGGGAGTGTTCGGGGTGTCAGTGTGTACGGAGTGCACGGGGTGTCAGTATTTAGGGAGTATACGGGGTGTCAGTGTGTATGGAATGTACTGGGTGTCAGTGTGTAGGGAGTGTGTGGGGTGACAGTGTGTAGGGAGTGTGTGGGGTGACAGTGTGGGGAGTGTATGGGGTGTCAATGTGTAGGGAGTGTGTATGATGTCCGTTTGTAGGAAGTGTACGGGGTGTTGGTCTGTAGGCAGTGTACGGTCTGTAGGGAGTGTGCAGGGTGTTGGTCTGTAGGGAGTGTACGGGGTGTTGGTCTGTAGGGAGTGTACAGGGTGTTGGTCTGTAGGCAGTTTACGGGGTGTCGGTGTGTAGGCAGTGTACGGGGTGTTGGTCTGTAGGCAGTGTACGGTCTGTAGGGAGTGTACAGGGTGTTGGTCTGTAGGGAGTGTACATGGTGTTGGTCTGTAGGGAGTATACAGGGTGTTGGTCTGTAGGGAGTGTACAGGATGTTGGTCCGTAGGGAGTGTACGGTCAGTAGGGAGTGTACAGGGTGTTGGTCTGTAGGCAGTGTACGGGGTGTTGGTCTGTAGGGAGTGTACGGTCTGTAGGGAGTGTACGGTCTGTAGGGAGTGCACAGGGTGTTGGTTTGTCGGCAGTGTACGGTCTGTAGGGAGTGTACAGGGTGTTGGTCAGTAGGGAGTGTACAGGGTGTTGGTCTATAGGGAGTGTACTGGGTGCTGGTCTGTAGGGAGTGTACAGGGTTTGGTCTGTAGGGAGTGTACAGGGTGTTGCAGGGAGTGTTACGCTAAGCTATGAGTAACGTGCACCACTTGTGAACGTGTTGGACCGTATGTTATGTTTACACAAACCACGTACTGTAGTCGAGAGAGACAGACAGACAGACAGACAGAGAGGCGCACGCACGTATTAACGGAACGGAACGGAACGCACGCGCGAGCGCATCCACGCACGCACGCGCGCGCGCGCGCGCACACACACACACACACACACACACACACACACACATAAGCACACTTATGCACACACACGCATACACTCTCACACACACGCATACACACTCTCTCTCTCTCTCTCTCTCTCTCTCTTGATCAAAGGCAGCGCGGAGAACAGAGGGGAGCAAGACACGAGCTAATTATGCATGTCTAGCGCCCCTTGACCTTGCAGAGGGCGTTGCTGACTGACGAGGGACTTTGACCTTGCAGAGGGCGTTGCTGACTGACGAGGGACTTTGACCTTGCAGAGGGCGTTGCTGACTGACGAGGGACGTTGACCTTGCGGGGCTGTGTGTCAGCGACTGACTAAAGACTGGGACCAAGGCTGGGTGTTGCGCTCACACAGCTACTCGGAATCCCAGCGGAAATGGGCCGGCGTCTAGGTGTGGGTGTTTATTATCAACACCTGATTGAAACCCCCAGAGAAGTAAGACCTGCCGTGTTTTCATTCTCGGCTCGACGTCGGCCTGGCTATAGTCTGTCACTTTCGATGGGAAATAACTCCACCTGCGCTGTATCATCATCTATACAGGTGCAGGTCCTCTACCTCTGTGTGGGCCTGTGTTTCGTCATAGATTGATTGCGCTGTGCTTCGTGCGTGTCTTTCGCTCTATACATTTTTACTGTATTTTATATTTGATTTTACATCATCATCATCATCATTGCGTTGTGCTTCTTTCATGTCTTTCGCTCTATATATTTATACTTTTCTATTTTTTATTTTGCATCATCATCGATGATGAAGTGATGCTTAATGTCCTCAGATGTCGGCTGACATATTAGTGACAAGCTGTGACTAATGCCGAAGCATGGTTCAATATAGCTTTACGTCCACGGAAACCAGAAGGCTCGTTAGGACGGACAGCCCAGGACGGCCACCTCGACTCTCACACAACTCCTGAACTATGAGTGCACATCATCATCATCATCATCATCATCATCATCATCATCATCATCATTCTTATACAGCGCTATATCATGCGAAATATTACGAGCTAATTTATACTACTATATCTTAACTGGCTATCCTGATACATTAATAAAAAACCTTGTCTTTTTATCGCCATATATATGTATTCCGACTTCCCTGTGTATTTGTGTTCCTTGATATTTTCATTCTACAATAACTTCACGTGTATTTTCTGTTAGAACTGAATCAGAATGGTTCACTTACTGAATTTAACAGAAATATGATAAAACATACCGACGCTGCAGACATGTCTGCGAATCATTCAGTTGTTTGATCGCAGATAATGCAAGCACATCTTTGAACCACTCAGTACTCACAAGTTTCCCCAACGTTGCCTTTGAAACAGTTCTAATGTTCGTCTGATGGACGATGGCCCTCTGTCGTCCTTTCAAGGAAGATCGTCTAGCGCTTCCTCTTTCCACGCCTCTCTCCTCCAGGCGATCGATGGTGTGATGTCCTTGGTTTTGTGCTTGCAGGTAGTGTCTCAAGCTTCTCAACACTTTAGATCTTCCGAGAAGTAAGCCACTTGTGAGGGCTGCTTTACCCGCCAGTCTATCTGCTCGGTCATTACCCTTCACTCCGGCAGTATTACTCGGACGGGGGAAGGGGGGGGGGGGGGGGGGGGCAGGGGGGGACTTGTGCTTATGGAGGGCAGACAGAGAGGGGACTGGTGCGTGTGGAGGGCAGACAGAGAGGGGACTGGTGAGTGTGGAGGGCAGACAGAGAGGGGACTGGTGGAGGGCAGACAGAGAGGGGACTGGTGAGTGTGGAGGGCAGACAGAGAGGGGACTGGTGAGTGTGGAGGGCAGACAGAGAGGGGACTGGTGAGTGTGGAGGGCAGACAGAGAGGGGACTGGTGGAGGGCAGACAGAGAGGGGACTGGTGAGTGTGGAGGGCAGACAGAGAGGGGACTGGTGAGTGTGGAGGGCAGACAGAGAGGGGACTGGTGGAGGGCAGACAGAGAGGGGACTGGTGAGTGTGGAGGGCAGACAGAGAGGGGACTGGTGAGTGTGGAGGGCAGACAGAGAGGGGACTGGTGGAGGGCAGACAGAGAGGGGACTGGTGAGTGTGGAGGGCAGACAGAGAGGGGACTGGTGAGTGTGGAGGGCAGACAGAGAGGGGACTGGTGGAGGGCAGACAGAGAGGGGACTGGTGAGTGTGGAGGGCAGACAGAGAGGGGACTGGTGGAGGGCAGACAGAGAGGGGACTGGTGAGTGTGGAGGGCAGACAGAGAGGGGACTGGTGAGTGTGGAGGGCAGACAGAGAGGGGACTGGTGGAGGGCAGACAGAGAGGGGACTGGTGCGTGTGGAGGGCAGACAGAGAGGGGACTGGTGGAGGGCAGACAGAGAGGGGACTGGTGAGTGTGGAGGGCAGACAGAGTGGGGACTGGTGGAGGGCAGACAGAGAGGGGACTGGTGCGTGTGGAGGGCAGACAGAGAGGGGACTGGTGGAGGGCAGACAGAGAGGGGACTGGTGAGTGTGGAGGGCAGACAGAGAGGGGACTGGTGAGTGTGGAGGGCAGACAGAGAGGGGACTGGTGAGTGTGGAGGGCAGACAGAGAGGGGACTGGTGAGTGTGGAGGGCAGACAGAGAGGGGACTGGTGAGTGTGGAGGGCAGACAGAGAGGCCCGATGGCTGTGGGGCGCCAGCTGTTGTCGCAGTATCGAACACGACCTAACAAACTGTCAGAGGCAGGTCAGGTCACAGTGACAGGTCGTGGACTGTGCCACCGACAGGTGTGTGTGTGTGTGTGTGTGTGTGTGTGTGTGTGTGTGTGTGTGTGTGTGTGTGTGTGTGTGTATCTGTGTGTGTTCTGTGTGTGTGTGTGTGTGTGTGTGTGTGTGTGTGTGTGTACGCGCGCGCGTGCGTGTGTGTATGTGTGTGTTCGTGTGTGTGTGTGTAGCGCGCGCGCGTGTGTATGTGTGTGTTCGTGTGTGTGTGTACGCGCGCGCGCGTGTGTGTATGTGTGTGTTTGCGCGAGCGTGTGTGTGTGTGTGTGTGTGTGTGTGTGTGTGTGTGTGTGTGTGTGTGTGTGTGTGTGAAATATCCTATTATAATTAAGTGATTTTATTGTGGTTGACAAGTAGGTTCGTGGTACCTCGTCACGTTTTCCGGCGAGAGGAGGGGCGGTGGTATGGTGGTGGAGTGAAGGGGTGGGTCAGACAGAGAGGAGGGGCGGTGGTATGGGGGTGGAGTGAGTGGGTGGGTCAGACACAGAGAGAAGGGCAGTGGTATGGGGTGGAGTGAGTGGGTGGGTCAGACACAGAGAGGAGGGGCGGTGGTATGGTGGTGGAGTGAGGGGGTGGGTCAGACACAGAGAGGAGGGGCGGTGGTATGGGGGTGGAGTGAGTGGGTGGGTCAGACAGAGAGGAGGGGCGGTGGTATGGGGGTGGAGTGAGTGGGTGGGTCAGACACAGAGAGAGAGAGATGTTGACGGCGTCTCTCAGGACCTTGAGGCAGCTGTCAAAGCGAGGCCTGGGGCCATGAAGACGACGCCTACTGCTCTCTGGCCCGACTGATGGCCCTGTATATATATATAGGTCCATGGCCCGACTGATGGCCCTGTATATATATATATAGGTCCATGGCCCGACTGATGGCCCTGTATATATATAGATCCATGGCCCGACTGATGGCCCTGTATATATATAGGTCCATGGCCCGACTGATGGCCCTGTTTATATAGGTCCATGGCCCGACTGATGGCCCTGTATATTTGAGTCCATGGCCCGACTGATGGCCCAGCATATTTGGGTCCATGGCCCGACTGATGGCCCTGTATATATAGGTCCATGGCCCGACTGATGGCCCTGTATATATAGGTCCATGGCCCGACTGATGGCCCTGTATATATAGGTCCATGGCCCGACTGGTGGCCCTGTATATATAGGTCCATGGCCCGACTGATGGCCCTGTATATATAGGTCCATGGCCCGACTGATGGCCCTGTATATTTGAGTCCATGGCCCGACTGATGGCCCTGTATATATAGGTCCATGGCCCGACTGATCGCCCTGTATATTTGAGTCCATGGCCCGACAGATGGCCCTGTATATTTGAGTCCATGGCCCGACTGATAGCCCTGTATATATAGGTCCATGGCCCGACTGATGGCCCTGTATATTTGAGTCCATGGCCCGACTGATGGCCCTGTATATATAGGTCCATGGCCCGACTGATGGCCCTGTATATTTGAGTCCATGGCCCGACTGATGGCCATGGTTCAGGAGCTGTGTGAGAGTCGAGGTGGACGTCCTGGACTGTCCGTCCTAACGAGCCTTCTTGTTTCCGTGGACGTAAAGATTTATTGCACCGTGCTTCGGCACTGGTCACAACTTGTCCCTAATATGTCAACTGACATCTGAGGACATAAAGCATCACTTCATCATCATCACTGATGTCCCAGCATATTTGGGTCCATGGCCCGACTGATGGCCCTGTATATATAGGTCCATGGCCCGACTGATGGCCCTGTATATTTGAGTCTATGGCCCGACTGATGGCCCTGTATATATAGGTCCATGGCCCGACTGGTGGCCCTGTATATTTGAGTGCATGGCCCGACTGATGGCCCAGCATATTTGGGTCCATGGCCCGACTGATCGTTATCACTGGCCAGCGGCCCCGGGGATGGGATGGCTATGAACAGTCGTGTTCAGCTCCTGGTGTCCAGATCCCGATAAGTCAACGTCGCTATCACAGACTGCGTAAGGTGAGCTCCCTCTGTTACCTTACGGGTTGTCGGCCATAACTGCTGCTTTCCCTGCTGCCAGCTTTTGCTGGTGTGTGTACAGAGACCCGCCCTCCTCTGTCGGCCTAACTGTCTATAACTGCCAGTTCGACTCGTAGACTGCGAGTTACAAGTTGTACACCTAGACTGAGAATTCTACAGTAAGACTTCGAGTTCTACACAAATCTCCCTCGTCAGCCTAGCCCTCAGCTGAAGCCTACGGGTTTGATGAGAATCTCCCTTCGGTCTTACTCTCTACTGACGTCTGGGGCAGCCCGGCTAGCCCTCTCCTATCGCCTGCTGCTCGCAGACACGTAGACCACAGTGCATCAACGACCCAAGCTCCCAGTCAACCAAGTACATTACAATTACCCACTTGTAAGACAGGACTCCAAGCATTTCTCCATTTACCCCACCCCCCTCACACACCCCACCCACCCCCCTCCCGCCTCGTCGTCCACGCACCCCGATCTCCAGGCGGCGCGTGTTGTGTTTATCTGCCTGCCGGTTGGTTGTGTGTCCGAAGGGCCACCTGACTGCAGGTATCGCGTAGTCTTACTTCAAAGAATCGCACACCTAGCGTGTCAAATCCGGGTCTCAGTGGGTGTGTCTCGTCAGCCAAAATCGCCCTCAGTTTCTTTGTCGCCCTGTGATGATGAGCTCTATGCTTTCTTGCCTTCTACCCACCTTCCCATCCGCCTTTTGGCAGTTCTTGTCCACTTGTTTCTGTCTTGTCTGGATGCGTTCCTACCCCAGTAAGTCATTCCAAAAGTTAGAACACTGCTAATAATCGCTGTATAACACGTCCGAGGAATAAACTGGACACAAGATAAACGGACACAAGATAAACGAGGATGCCCTTGCCAAGAACACCATAGGACCTGCTTTACGGTTGGCAGGGGAAGGGTTAAAGGTGTCGGGAGTGAAGGGGGGACAGGTGAGGGGAGATGAGTCAAGGCGAGGGGGGGGGGAAGTGTGGTAGACAGGTATCATCTCGTTAACGTTAACCTACCTGCGTCATTTTGCATCGTAGCAACAACTTCACTCCGTTCCGGGTGAATGCCTGAACTGTTCCGGGTGAGTACTTCACACTGTCATGGACGAGTACTTCACAAGTGAGAGATTTGTGGAGAATCAGCGCCGAGGAGAAAGCTGAGTACTCGCTCTCTGAAGCCCGAGTTAAGCGGGTGGGGCGTGGTCACCACACGGGTGGCTGGCCGTTACGTGCTAGGCTTTGCGCTCGTCCGGAGATTTCTCCGGAGCCACATTCTGTACAGACTCCAAAAAGGTCCTTCGGATGAGACTATAAACCGAGGTCCCCATGCGAAAAAATAATATACGCGCTTTAAATCTTGTAGTCTATGTCAGAGTTCGGTGGATTAAGGAAACACCGAAACAGCCCAGCAAGCACTACGAGTGTCCAAGTGTTGATAGGGGTGAAGCTGGACACTGTACAGAGGCAGCGGAGAGATGCAAGCCGCCCAAGTGACCGCAGTGCCTGGCACAGTGCACAGTGAAAAGAGAGAAAGGTGAAGTCCTACTCAGGAAAACAGGTTAACACCTTCATCAGCAGCGGTCCTCAGTTTAGTCAGAAAATGTGAGAACAGATCGTTTCAGCTCGAGAGAACAGATTTCTTTAATTCTGTCTAAGAGTCTCTGGTCTCAATGTTTCCTTGTAGTTTTAGGATTCACCGTCTTCTCCCTTCGACCCGCCCCTGACACGAATGTTTTTCGTTTGCTGACAGCACTTCGTACACCAGCACAGGATAAAAGGTTGTGGTCAGTTGTAGATGGAAGGGGAAAAGCCGTGTTAGTGTCTGCTTGGCACTGACCGGAAGCCTGGGTCAACGAGTTTGTCTTTACTTCAGTAGTACAGGGAATCGCGCAGCTGTGATGCACAATAGGCCGGAAGCCTGTCGACCGGACTTTTAATTACAGCCCTTTCTTGGCCTTTTTTCCGCGCCAGTTTGTTCTCAAATCCCGGGCCATTGCGTGTTGCCGTTTCAGCCGATGTCGCAGTAAATCCACATGTACTGCGGCTCACCTGCAGTTATTTGATTTACACAGTAAATTTTTTGTAGCGGACAACCCTGGCCCATCGGCTGTTGTAGCGGACAACCCTGGCCCATCGGCTGTTGTAGCGGACAACCTTGGCCCATCGGCCGTTGTAGCGGACAACCCCGGCCCATCGGCCGTTGTAGCGGACAACCCTGGCCCATTGGCTGTTGTAGCGGACAACCCCGGCCCATTGGCTGTTGTAGCGGACAACCCCGGCCCATTGGCCGTTGTAGCGGACAACCCTGGCCCATCGGCTGTTGTAGCGGACAACACTGGCCCATTGGCTGTTGTAGCGGACAACCCTGGCCCATTGGCCGTTGTAGCGGACAACCCTGGCCCATCGGCTGTTGTAACGGACAACCCTGGCCCATTGGCTGTTGCAGCGGACAACCCTGGCCCATCGGCTGTTGTAGCGGACAACCCTGGCCCATCGGCTTTTGTAGCGGACAACCCTGGCCCATCTGCCGTTGTAGCGGACAACCCTGGCCCATCGGCGGTTGTAGCGGACAACCCTGGCCCATTGGCTGTTGTAGCGGACAACCTTGGCCCATCGGCTGTCCGCTACTATAAAATGATTGTGAAAACCAAATAACTGCAGTTGAGCCGCAATGCATGTAATCATCGAAGTTATAATCCAAGGACGGTGACCTAATAACCCCTTCCCATTTGAGATTTTCCTGTTTCCTCTTCGTCATCTGTCTTGACGCGTAAATCCGAATTAGTCTGAATAATTTAATGTTTATGGGGGACAACGTCGGTCCCTACAAGTGTCCGTTGTCTGCTCAATAGCAGCTTTTGTCGATAATAGCAGCATCAGAGACGTCATTTCTATACGGCGTTTGGCGGAAGAAACGCAAGCGAGATCGCATAACAGCAATGTTAAACCAACTGCTCTGGCTGCCTGTCAGCTGGCGCTGCGAGGACAAGGTGCCAGATTTGCCGCAGCACGCTCCTGTCTCACCTTTCAGCTGTGCTTGCGCGTAACAAACATCACGCACTCGCCGATCTTCAATCGAGAAGATTTTGAAAATTCTTAACCATAATTGGAAATCTTTCGGTCAGCGCTCTTTCAGTTTTATCGCGCCATCTGTCTGGAATTCTCTGCCTGCCAGTCCGCGAAGTCTCCCCGCTCTGTCCGAATACAAAACCCAGCTCAAGACTTTCCTGTGTAGACAGGCCTTTTCACAAACCTAGCTAGACACTCCCTGTGAGCATGGGTTGACCATATTGAAATCTCGGTCAGAATTTTGAGTTTATGGTATCGTGTCTGACTTCTTGCTGCCAAGCCCGAGTTCGCTGTACAATAATTATCCATATTTTGTCGAAGATATTTTCTGGTGACGTTTCTGACTTTTGTGTCGCGGCGAATTGGGGTGTGGTGTGGTGGCTCAACTGAGCTCGTTGGACATGTGGGGCAGGTTACCTTATTTTCAAGACTATATTTCTGTCTTTCTCTTTTGGCGCGCGAATGTTGTGTGTGTTACATGGTCGTCTCCCTCCTCCCTCTCTCTCTCTCTCCTCTCTCTCTCTTCTCTCTCTCTCTATCTCTCTCTGTGTAGAAGTCAGATAGTAGTACTGGCACGGCTAGATATTTAGTCGGCCTTGGCTAATACACGTTAAATAATTCAATCAATCAATCAATCATCAATCAATCAATCAATCAATCATCCTCTCTCTCTCTCTCTCTCTCTCTCTCTCTCTCTCTCTCTCTCTCTCTCTCTCTCTCTCTCTCCACCACGATGGGACACGCACACATGCATCACATGCACACACGCACACACACCACACACACACACACACACACACACACACACACACACACACACACACACACACACACACACACACACATCAATAGAGGTTTTACTAACACTGAGCTGACTGAATGGGTGGGGTCACTTATTGTGTACTGCTAGAGGGAATGTGTGTGTGTGTGTGTGTGTGTGTGTGTGTGTGTGTGTGTGTGTGTGTGTGTGTGTGCGTGCGTGCGTGCGTGCGTGCGTGCGTGCGTGTGTGTGGGGGGGTGCCTCTGTGTGTGAGCGTGTGTCTGCGCGTGTGTATGTGTGTGTGTGTGTGCGGGTGTGTATGTGTGCGTGCATCCATTGAAACTAATATTTACGTTGAGCACTGTCTCCATTGAAACACTACCATCAATACTGAGCACCGAGTCGTTTGAAACGGTACCATTAATACTGAGCACTGACTGCATTGAAACGATACCATTAATACTGAGCACCGAGTCGTTTGAAACGGTACCATTAATACTGAGCACCGAGTCGTTTGAAACGGTACCATTAATACTGAGCACTGACTGCAATGAAACGGTACCATTAATACTGAGCACTGACTTCATTGAAACGGTACCATTAATACTGAGCACTGACTGCAATGAAACGGTACCATTAATACTGAGCACTGACTGCAATGAAACGGTACCATTAATACTGAGCACTGACTGCAATGAAACGGTACCATTAATACTGAGCACTGACTGCAATGAAACGGTACCATTAATACTGAGCACTGACTGCAATGAAACGGTACCATTAATACTGAGCAGTGGGTTACGCAGACAGTCACTCTATTGTCGTTCGGCATGCTTCACTGAGTCAGTCATCATCACCCTTTGATCCCCACCCCTAAGATCTCATTGTGTGCAGGTGTCACTGACAGCCATCAACTTTTTGTCCCCACCCCCAAGGTATGAACTGTGTGTAGGTGTCACTGACAGCCATCAGCTTTTGGTCCCCACCCCCAAGGTATGAACTGTGTGCAGGTGTCACTGACAGCCATAAAGCTTTTGGTCCCCACCCCCAAGGTATGAACTGTGTGTAGGTGTCACTGACAGCCATCAGCTTTTGGTCCCCACCCCCAAGGTATGAACTGTGTGTAGGTGTCACTGACAGCCATCAGCTTTTGGTCCCCACCCCCAAGGTATGAACTGTGTGCAGGTGTCACTGACAGCCATCAACTTTTGGTCCCCACCCCCAAGGTATGAACTGTGTGTAGGTGTCACTGACAGCCATCAGCTTTTGGTCCCCACCCCCAAGGTATGAACTGTGTGTAGGTGTCACTGACAGCCATCAGCTTTTGGTCCCCACCCCCAAGGTATGAACTGTGTGTAGGTGTCACTGACAGCCATCAGCTTTTGGTCCCCACCCCCAAGGTATGAACTGTGTGTAGGTGTCACTGACAGCCATCAGCTTTTGGTCCCCACCCCCAAGGTATGAACTGTGTGCAGGTGTCTCAAACTGCTAGCGCTGGTTCCTACCTTTATGAAACGGCTGCGACAATGATAACCTCGGGTGCTTGCTTTACTCTGGCACCACCCCGCGGCAGCTGGCTGGCCAAGCATTGAGAGTGCGGAGCACGGCACGATGCCGACTAAAAGAAGAAGAACTGAGGCGGCGACAGCCAAGCGAGGGCCCGAGCCGTCAGCAGCGTTGTTGAGCACACACCTTTAACTCCTCTCTTTAGCGGGCTCCAATCAAGGGCTGGAAGCGTCTCAGGCAACCAGACCTGCAAGAGTGACTGCATCCATTTTCTCTGTCTCTCTCATCGCCTCGTGCGAGCTGCACGTGGACACGAGGCGAGGCCGACACCGACTCGTGACTTGATAGCGCGCGCAGGCTGTCTGCAAGGCCTCAGCGCAGCGCTCCTTTACTCCTTTATAAAAAGGCCAGGGGAGGAGGGAAGAAGTTCCCACACCGGCAGACAGGCACGGTTGTGTGTGCGAGGTGTGTGTGTGACCTTCCTTGTACCCGACACGGATTAGCGGAGGGTCAGAAGTGTGCCCGCTGTACCCACAGTTAGTCGTCACGGAAGTCGGCCCGCTGAAACGGAGTGATTGATAGGAAACGGTAACTGAAGGGATTGGTAGGAAAAGAGAAGTGATTGGCAAACACAGACCCAGATCGACAAGTTTTGTTCGTGCATGGACAGATGGAGAGACAAGTTTTGTTTTGTGGTTTTACTGCTCAGAGACTGCGTGGACTAATGGACTGACCCCCGGTGCCGAGGGAGGGTCACCTCAGTGACGAGCACCGCGGTGCACGGCGTGATTGGGTCTTCACGAGGCGGTAAGGACAGAGGGGGTCAGGGTCAGAAGTGTTCGGGGACAACCCTTGTCTAGTCCTCGGGACTGAACGAAAGGGAAAACCAGCCAGCAAGTCGATTCAGTATTGGGTCACTGCATCTGTCACTATAGTCAAACAATAGTGTGGGATTTATCATTACTGTATGTCAATTACGAGTCAATAGCTATTGTGTGACTAAACCTGTCACTAAAGAGGCAGGCAATATTAGTCTGTGATTAGACTACTAAATGGACAGGCAGTATTGTGTGACTAAACGTGTCACTAAACAGGCAGGCAGTATTGTGTGACTAAACTTGTCACTAAACAGACAGGCGGTATTGTGTGGCTAAACTTGCCACTAAATTGGCAGGCAGTATTCTGTGACTAAGCTTCTCACTAAATGGGCAGGCGGTGTTGTGTGACTAAACTTGCCAATAAAGAGGAAGGCGGTATTGTGCGACTAAGCTTGTCACTAAACAGGCAGGCGGTATTGTGTGACTAAACTTGTCACTAAATAGGCAGGCGGTATTGTGTGACTAAACTTGTCACTAAAGGGACAAGCAATGATTATTATCTTGGCACAGGGATCGCTTACCTGTCACTCAGCACTGTTTGATCACACTTGTCACTGAAGTGTCAGACCATACGTGTCACTGAAGTGTCAGACCACACTTGTCACTGAAGTGTCAGGCCACTCTTGTCACTGAAGTGCCTGACCACACTTATCACTGAAGTGTCAGACCACACTTGTCACTGAAGTGTCATACCACACTTGTCACTGAAGTGTCAGACCATACGTGTCACTGAAGTGTCAGGCCACTCTTGTCACTGAAGTGTCAGACCACACTTGCCACTGAAGTGTCAGACCACACTTGCCACTGAAGTGTCAGGCCACATTTGTCACTGAAGTGTCAAGCGGTATTACCTGACTGATTTTGTCACTTTAGGATCAAGAAATATTATATCGCTAATGATTCAAGGAATATTCAGGTGTGACCACAAGTGAAACTGAAACTTCAAGCAAGAGGGAAAAGTGGTGACACTGGTCTGCTGAGTCCCACAATGACTATGCTATGAATATGCATAGTCCTGCGCGTTGTCACAAAAGAGTTGGTATTGTGTGACCACAAGTGTCACTAAGCTGTCACGCAATATTGTCTGACCGCAAGTGTCACTAAACTGTCACGCAATATTGTTAGACCACAAGTGTCACTAAGCAGTCACGCAATATTGTATGAGCAGACATTCCACTAACGAGTCGAGCAATAATGTGTGACAAGTGTCACTAAACTGTCACGCAGTATTGTTAGACCACAAATGTCACTAAGTTCAATGCAGTTCAGTTTAAGATGGTATCTATGCGCTCGGTAAAGCCGATATGCGCTGCACCCATGTCTGTCAGAAGTTTCCCCAACGTTGCCTATGAAACGGTTCCAATGTTCGTCTGATTGTCGACGGCCCTCTCTCGTCCTGTCAGAAAAGATCGTCTAGCGCTTCCTCTTTCCATGCCTCTCTCCTCCAGGCTGTCGATGGTGTGATGTCCTTCGCTTTGTACCCGCAGGTAGTGTCTCAAGCTCCACAACACTTCAGATCTTCCGAGAAGGAAGCCACTTGTGAGGGTTGCTTTGTCCGCCAGTCTATCTTCTCGGTCATTTCACTTTATTCCAGCATGTCCAGGGCAGTACACCCACCGGAGTTTTTGAAGATGGATATCGACCACTGACACAATTAAGTCTGGGCTTTCCATTCCACTTTAAAAAAATTGTAGCAAGCTCATTGAATGTGTGTGTGTGTGTGTGTGTGTGTGTGTGTGTGTGTGTGTGTGTGTGTGTGTGTGTGTGTGTGTGTGTGTGTGTGTGTGTGTGTGTGTGTGTGTGTGTCTGTCTGTCTGTCTCTGTGTGTGTTTGTCTGTGTATGTGTGTGTGTGTTTGTCTGTGTGTGTGTGTGTCTGTGTGTGTGACCAGAAGTCAGTTGCCACTACGGGGTCAAGCTATGCTGTGTCATTAAGCTTTCACTAAAGAGTCTAACAATACGGAGTGATTAATAATAATTAAGTATTTGTAAAGCGCAAAATCTTGTACATAGAGACTATTCTAAGGGCACACACACACACACACACACACACACACACACACACACACACGCACGCACGCACGCACGCACGCACGCACGCACGCACGCACGCACGCACGCACGCACACACACACAGAGGCACCCGCACACACGAGCATTCTGACTATAAAAAGCTAAATGTGTGCAACTTAAAACGGGCAGCAAGCGGAGACTTGAAATGGCTGAAGACACCAGCACGGAACAGAAAACATGGCAGGCCTATAGTTTTGGGAAAATAAATGTTTTTAGATTACATTTGACTGGGTCCAGAGAGGGTTTCTGTCGGAGAGGAAGGGGAAGGTCACACCATGTTGATGGGCCGAAAACAGAAAAGGCGCGGGAACCAACCGTGGAGAGTCTGGTGCCAGGAATCTGGAGGCTGAGAGTGTCAGAATTAGAGCGGAGAGTACGGGAGGGTGTGTAGATTTGAAGACAGTCACAGAGGTAAGACGGAGCAGTGCCCGTAATACATTTATAACAGAGAGTGCTTATATTGTACTGAATTCTTCGTTGGATTGGGACTCGTTACAAATGAGACAACCAACATGATGTGATCATACTTTTCACTGAACAACCAACGAGTATTGTGTGAACGTAAGTGTTACTGAAATCAAACAGGCGTCCTTAAAAAGTGTAGCAATCCTTAGTGGTTGCCTCTCTCTCTCTCTCTCTCTCTCTCTCTCTCTCTCTCTCTCTCTCTCTCTCTCTCTCTCTCTCTCTCTCTCTCTCTCTCTCTCGTGTGTGTGTGTGTGTGTGTGTGTGTGTGTGTGTGTGTGTGTGTGTGTGTGTGTGTCTCTCTCTCTCTCTCTCTCTCTCTCTCTCTCTCTCTCTC
>JABMCL010001754.1:432500-462500 GCA_018857735.1 Alviniconcha marisindica
AAGTTCACAAGACTTGGCAGATGCGCTGTTGATTATTTTTAAGACAAATTCGTCACTGACAGGCTCAAAAGTTAGCAAGGGATTTCCAGCGAAAGATGTATGAGGGCAAACAGTTGGGTTTGGAGGAGGATTTTGTTTCTGATGGTGCGGATTTTTTCGGTGAAGTAATCAGAAAAGACATTCGGGAGGTCGTCAGAGTCAAACGTTGAAGGAAGAGGTGAAGAAATGGTTTTGCTGAGGATGGTGTTGAAGTTTTGAAAGAGCTGTTTACAAGCTGCGCTGGACTGAATTTTGGCAGATTAGTAGGCCTGTTTGGCTTTAACAACATGTATCAGCAGTTTGCAACCATAGAAATGTATGTTAATGTTTTTCAGTCAACAAACAACCATTGCGTGTGTGTATCCATTATTCAGAGACGAGAAATGTCTTGAGTTTGCTTTTGAATGTAATGGTACTCATTTTAGCAAGGACCATTCGGACAGGGTTGTGTAACTACCCTTTTGGTAAGGACCAGTCAAACAATGTTACCCTTTTGGTAAGGAACAGTCAAACAATGTCACCCTTTGGTAAGGACCAGTTAAATAATGTCACCGTTTTGGTAAGGAACAGTCAAACAATGTTACCATTTGGTAAAGACCAGTCAAACAATGTTAGCCTTTGGTAAGGACCAGTCAAATAATGTTATCCTTTTGGTAAGGAACAGTCAAACAATGTTACCCTTTTGGTAAGGACCAGTCAAATAATGCTGTATGACTATACTCTTTAGTAATGGCCATTGTTGTCTTTTTACACATTGTTAACCTCTTCACTGCCATGATGTCACTTGAAAACCATCAATAAAAGTGCCAAATTTGAAACCCTTTTTGTTTACCTTTTCGCACCGGTGTGTGAAAACGATTTTCATCAAAACGCATAGCGTCGAAAGTAGATGTGTTACAGGGCCGGAGAATATACCGTTCTGTTTGCAGGTGCGTGCGTGCATCTTTCAGGGCGTAATCTTTACATGCTGGGGCAGTGAAGGGGTTAAAGTCCGTCCATCCGCCTGAATGATGTACACGGACCCGCGGAGTTTGTGTACGGGTACATCAAGTACCAACGTCATCATGCCAATCACTCTGTGCCGCTGAAGTGTGTCGACACCGGCTTGGCGTTGTCGTTGTCGTCCCGTCGTTGGGGTTAGCGAACACACAGTTAAGTGACACCATGTTTCATTAAAAAAACATTTCTAATCGGACATGCGCCCCCCCCCCCCAAAAAAAAAACCCAAAAAAACCCCCAAAAAAAACACATTAAAAAACGCGCCCGAAGTCTCCCACTGTGTCAGCGGTTGGTAATACATAATATACAATTTGTCGATACAGACTGACAGACAGACAGACAGAATACTGCTGGAATGTGGGTGGCCTCCATGTCCATGTATGTTTGGTTATGGAACAATTGCATGTTTGTTCCTGTGGTGGATGCAATGGTTGCATGTCATTTCCTGGCAGCGTACTTTGTGACTTTGACCTCTCTCGTCCCTCAACCTTATTCTTTAAAATTGTACATACACCAGTTTTAACACGTACATACTTTTTAAAACTGATATATGATGACAAAATGTGTATCGCCCTGATATAACCGCACTGGTTGACTGGGCGTAAAACATCAGGTTGCTTACTATTCTTTGACCGCTCTTGTCTGTTGCTTTTTTGTTTTTTGTTTGTTTGTTTGCTTGTTTTGTTTTTGTTTTTGTAGTTGTTGTTTTGTTTGCTTGTTATTGTTGTTGTTATTTGCTTGTTATTGTTGTTGTTTGCTTGTTTTGTTTTTGTTGTTGTTGTTGTTGTTTTTGCTTCTTGTTGTTGTTGTTGTTTGCTTGTTTTGTGTGTGTTGTTGTTGTTGTTTTTGCTTGTTATTGTTTGCCAGATTGTTCCGAGACGATCGTACGCGGTTTGCTGGGCGTTACAACTGACGCCACTAACCTTCTGACATCTCTTCTCTTTCCCTCATTTCCTCTCTCTCCATCGTCTCTCTGTGTATGTAGCGCAGTGGCGAACGTCTCTTTCTGACCCACATCGTAACCGATGTTCTGACTGCTCCTGCCCTTCTCCTGATTTGTCGTGCAAATCCATATTGTGTATTACGCCTCTCGACCTGTTATACTTCACCATCGGCGCTGTTTAACGACGATGTCTTTGGCTAGCCCGTAAGCAAGCAATGAGTGCTTCAATACGTATGCATATAATATAGCATGACATCCGCTGTGGCTTTCTCTCTCTCTCTCTCTCTCTCTCTCTCTCTCTCTCTCTCTCTCTCTCTCTCTCTCTCTCTCTCTTCAAGTGTACAGTTTATTATTGTTCGTTTATATGTTTTTATGCTAAATTTCAATATGCTAATACAATTCACTTTGACGTTAGGTGTGTGTGTGTGTGTGTGTGTGTGTGTGTGTGTGTGTGTGTGTGTGTGTCGCGCGCGCGCGCGCGCACGCAAGAGAGAGAGACAGACAGACAGATGCTGGAAAAGTAACAGCCAATGACGACCAAAAAAAAAAAAAAGAAGAAAAAAAAGCCAGCAGGCTTCTCTTCTGCACTGCAGAGGAACCTACTGTAAATAAAAATCGAAGTCTTTAAAAAGAAAAAGGCAACAAAAAAAAGACAGAAATAACTCAACTTGATCGAAACGCCACAAGACCCAGAAAGACGTCCTTAGATTTGTTTAACTGAGGTACTCTCTCTCTCTCTCTCTCTCTCTCTCTCTCTCTCTCTCTCTCTCTCTCTCTCTCTCTCTCTCTCTCTCCATCGATACGTGAGAAGCGCACCGTGAGACAGTCACGAGTAGCCAATCCGCGTCTCAAAGCGAAGGGATCAGTTTCAGGCGGAAAGAGAAGCAAACAAGGAAAGGATAAAAAAAGACAGCGGAGCACCATGCTAGAATTTCCAGTTTAATTTCCACAACTTGTTCCGAACACTTTGGACTGACTGTCTCCAGCGACACAACGTGTGTTGTACGTGTAATTACACGACGCCGGCCGTGTGTGTCTTTCTTACAGCGACACAACGTGTGTTGTACGTGTAATTACACGACGCCGGCCGTGTGTGTCTTTCTTACTCGTGGACACAAGTCTACCGACTGCCCAGCACTCTGATCATGGTCATAATGTCACATCTCTCTGAGCTTCTCTGAATATTTTCGGCGTGTTCTTTTCGAATTCGACGTCATGCTGACACAAATGTTCCTGTTTCTAATGTCCGTGTTTTGATGGGTCCCAGTAACCTGGTGTTGTGCGTGTTGAACTGTGGGTCAGAGGTCACAGTTTCATCGTTTGTCAGTACTCACTCTTAACAACATGCAGTGCCGTGCGTGTTGAACTGTGGGTCAGACTCCACCGTTTCATTGCTGGCCAACACTCTTCACACAATGGACCATTCTGCGAGCTGTCTTTCACTCCATCAGTCTGTACAGTGTGTGTGTGTGTGTGTGTGTGTGTGTGTGTGTGTGTGTGTGTGTGTGTGTGTGTGTGTGTGTGTGTGTGTGTGTGTGTGTGTGTGTGTGTGTGTGTGTGTGCGTGTGGATTTAAAGGAAGGACTGAGATATTCTAATTTCTGTTGGAAGTGTTGCAGAGTGTTGGAGCATTGTAAGAGAAAGACATTCGCCGTACGACTTAGTGTTGACGGATGGTATGCAGAGTGTAACACGGCTGTCTGCGGAAGATCGAATTTGCCTGCAGGGCGTGTCGATTTTGAATAGATCGGAAAGGTAGACAGGACCAGTAGAAGTTACTGCACCTAGGCAAAGACAAACAAATGTGTATTTGATTCTAGCATCGATTGGAAGCCAGTGCGGAGTGCGAAGATGAGATGTACTGTGGTGTGCGCTAAGAGCTCTGTCGACGAGACGAGCTGCGTGGGTCTGAACCTTGAGCAGTTTGTTTAGCAGGTACCCAGGGCGTAGTCAAGTCGTGGAGGAGCGAAAGCCGTAAGAAGAGTGTTGGCGGTCTGAGCAGAAAGGCAATGGCGTATTAAGTTGATACGACGCAGTTCAAAGATAGCAGCTCGGATCAGGTTAACCTCATTTGCAACGATAGTCAAGTGTGTGTTAAACGTTTACGCGAAGGATTTTAGCTGACTGAAAAAGAAAACCAACAAACAAACAAGGAACTGTCCAGTTTCCTACAACGAGACAGTCCAGGGAAGGTGTGGAGTTGGGAATTCTGGGTACAGATACGAACAGTGCTTCCGACTTGTCACCGTTTACTTTCAGTTTCTCGTGTGTCATCCACGACTTAACGTCCCGGGTGCACTGTTGCCTGGACTGGGCGAGTTCGTCAGGCTGTTGTGGCGGGGCGGGTTTCCACAGCTGGGGTGGTCAGCAAAACAGTGGCGAAGGAGAGAGTGCCAGTGGCTGTCGATGGCACCACAAAGGGGTGCGGCCAGAGAGGGGTGCGGTATACAGATGGCACCACAAAGGGGTGCGGCCAGAGAGGGGTGCGGTATACAGATGGCACCACAAAGGGGTGCGGCTAGAGAGGGGTGCGGTATACAGATGGCACCACAAAGGGGTGCGGCCAGAGAGGGGTGCGGTATACAGATGGCACCACAAAGGGGTGCGGCCAGAGAGGGGTGCGGTATACAGATGGCACCACAAAGGGGTGCGGCCAGAGAGGGGTGCGGTATACAGATGGCACCACAAATGGGTACGGCCAGAGAGGGGTGCGGTATACAGATGGCACCACAAAGTGGTGCGGCCAGAGAGGGGTGCGGTATACAGATGGCACCAGAGAAGGGTGCGGTATACAGATGGCACAAGAGAGGGGTGCGGTATACAGACGGCACCAGAGAGGGGTGCGGTATACAGATGGCACCAGAGACGGGTGCGGTATACAGATGGCACAAGAGAAGGGTGCGGTATACAGATGACACCAGAGAGGGGTGCGGTATACAGGTAACACCAGAGAGGGGTGCGGTATACAGGTAACACCAGAGAGGGGTGCGGTGTACAGAACAAAGGGAACAGGTTCCAGAACAGATCCCTGTGGGACCCCACAGCAGGCGGGCACTGGGGCAGAGCTGCAGTTTTTGACAGTTACAGTCTGAGTTCTGTGTGAGAGGTAGGAAGAGGCCCAGCGGACAGCAGTCCTGTGTCAGCCAAAAACATGTTCAAGACGTTGGAGAAGAATGGTATGATATTTTATGTCAAAGGCAGCTGATGGGTGAAGCAGAGTTAGAACAGATATGTGTGCCCGGTCAAGAGAGTGTAGAAAGTCATTCATAACTTTGAGCAGGTTGTCTCAGCGGGCGGATTGAAATTGAAAGGGGCTGATAGCTAACTGACTGGCGGATAGATGGCGCGCTGTGCAGAACAAACCTGCTCTCTGTCGGAGCCTTAGTGTTGTTGGATACGGAAAATTAGAACGAAATATCATCATCCCATAGATCGAGCCTTCAAATATGCCAGCCCCGCCATGCTTCCTAATTATAAATGTGTTAAAGTATTCCAGCAGTGGGAGTGTTTTGGCGACTGGTTAACTAAGCATTTCAGAGAAAGAAGCATATGTGGTGACATCACTGACCAAAACGGCTACAGTGCTGACAATACAATGAACAGGCGAGTGGTGATTGGTGGTGTGGGCCTGAACAGACCAACACAGCCACAATGCTGACAATACAATGAACAGGCGAGTGGTGATTGGTGGTGTGGGCCTGAACAGACCAACACAGCCACAATGCTGACAATACAATGAACAGGCGAGTGGTGATTGGTGGTGTGGGCCTGAACAGACCAACACAGCCACAATGCTGACAATACAATGAACAGGCGAGTGGTGATTGGTGGTGTGGGCCTGAACAGACCAACACAGCCGCAATGCTGACAATTGCGAGGAACAGGCGAGTGGTGATTGGTGGTGTGGGCCTGAACATACCAACACAGCCACAATGCTGACAATGCGAGGAATAGGCTTGTGGTGATTGGTTGCGTGGGCCTGAAGTTTGAGAGTGAGGGCAGGACAAGAGTGGAATCAGCTGTTGCTGTAAACGTCAAACCGAGCAAGCAATGGATATTTATGTGGCCATTAACCATGCACAGAACTGCAGCTTCGCACAACTCAGAAACAAAGCTTTTAACGCTTCAAGAAGAGTGTGCTCGATATTCCTGAAAATCGAAATTTGCTGCCGCGTGAAAGTAATGTCATATCCTCTTAGTTTGTCTTACGAATGTGTGGACCATGGGAGACTGTGGTGGTTCACCAAACAACCCGACGACCGACTGGCCCCATTTTCAGGACGTGCACAACAGACAACAAAGCAGTCCTAACATCTTTGTCAAAATACTCTGACCCTGCATGTACCTAGGAAACTGAAATGTGAGCCGAAACCAATCGACGAGGTTTTCGGGCGACTTCCGAGCGTGCGTATGCGCGCGTGTGTGTGTGTGTGTGTGTGTGTGTGTGTGTGTGTGTGTGTGTGTGTACATCTTGGACATAGTTATGCTTGAGCCATTGTTGAAGCGTTAGGTTTTGTTAAATTGCTAATAACATTCTTCGTCTCGATTTACATTACGTATATCAGCACACAAGGGAGTTAATTAGCGCTCGAAATAAGTGACACAAATACAAAAACCTGAGTCGCCTACAGTAACGCTCACCTGGCATGCGTGTAAATGCAAGGTACAGAAATTCCACCAGAGGTACATCCTATGTGTTATGTTTGTTCAGTTTTTGAGCCGTTAGGTAGGTGCTTTAAACAATGCCATTATTATCATTATTATTATTATTATTAAAAAGGCATGATTACTGTCACACGCACTCAATCACACACACACACACACACACACACACTCTCTCTCTCTCTCACACACACACACACACACACACACACACACTCTCTCTCTCTCTCTCTCTCTCTCTCTCTCTCTCTCTCCTCTCCTCTCTCTCTCCACCACACACACACACCACACACACACACACACACTCTCTCTCTCTCTCTCTCTCTCTCTCTCTCTCTCTCTCTCTCTCTCTCCTCTCCTCTCACATACACACACACACACACACACACACACACACACACACACACACACACACACACACACAACCACACACACATCACACACACACGGACACAGACACACATACAGAGAGAGATGAGTTATGAGGTCAGAATAACCACTATTAAAACTTTTTTCGATTTCACTTTGCCCGTCACCAGATCTACTGAACAGTACGCTCGCTGGCCCCCCAGTGTCGGGCAATTCCCTACCGTAGTGCTTTGCAATGGCATGCAGTGCTTTGCAATCCCATACAGGCGCAGACGGCGTTCATTCCGCTAGCTCCGATTCTCTGGCTGACGTGCGTCTTGTGTGGACGACAATCGCACAGAAACCGGGGTGGGGGGAGGTGTGGACCGCCTTGCTGCTAATATGATTCCGACACAAAAAGGTGAGCGGTGATCTTGCGGCCCGTGTTTATGGCTGCATGGAGGTAAGGTGGGCTGCACAAAGCCCCGGACTGGCGGCAAGGTTTAATAACGACTTGAGCTATTCTGGGCTATTGGCGGAGCTATTCTATTTCACCGGCCGTGTATACCGTTCTGATTGATACACTGTGTGTGCTTCGTTACTCCCGGCCATCGATTGCCCGTACCTCAAATGTAGCGTTTGTGGCGGTTTCTGTGGATCCCCCGCTCTAACGTTCACATCTCACCTCCATGTCTGTGAAATGTAGCGTTTGTGGCGGTTTCTGTGGACCCCCCGCTCTAACGTTCACATCTCACCTCCATGTCTGTGAAATATAGCGTTTGAGGCAGTCTATGTGGACGTTCGCATAGGTGTATGTATATATATATATATATATATATATATATATATATATATATATATATATATATATATATATATATATATATATATATACAGACTGCTTCACAAGTCGTCCCAGCGAAGCTACCACACGACCATGGTCTATTAACTTCTATCTGCTTAGGTCTGACTGTTCAATTACATTTGTTGTCTAGGTCTGACTGTTCAGTTACATCTGTTGTTTAGGTCTGACTGTTCAATTACATCTGTTGCCTAGGTCTGACTGTTCAGTTACATCTGTTGCCCAGGTCTGACTGTTCAATTACATTTGTTGTCTAGGTCTGACTGTTCAGTTACATCTGTTGCCTAGGTCTGACTGTTCAATTACATTTGTTGTCTAGGTCTGACTGTTCAGTTGCATCTGTTGCTTAGGTCTGACTGTTCAATTACATTTGTTGTCTAGGTCTGACTGTTCAGTTACATCTGTTGCCTAGGTCTGACTGTTCAGTTACATCTGTTGCCTAGGTCTGACTGTTCAGTTACATCTGTTGCTTAGGTCTGACTGTTCAGCTATATCTGTTGCTTAGGTCTGACTGTTCAGTGACATCTGTTGCCTAGGTCTGACTGTTCAGTTACATCTAGGTCTGACTGTTCAGTGACATCTGTTGCCTAGGTCTGACTGTTCAGTTACATCTGTTGCCTAGGTCTGACTGTTCAGTCATATCTGTTGCTTAGGTCTGACTGTTCAGCTACATCTGTTGCTTCGGTCTGACTGTTCAGCTACATCTGTTGCTTAGGTTTTGTAGTTCTGTGTGGTCTGGTTTTCGGGTCTGACCTTTACGCCTTCGCCCGGGACTGACTTGCAGTTCGGTCTGTTCTCAGGGTCTGTCTGTTGAGATTGGTCTGTTTTCGGGGTCCGTCTGTTGAGTTCGGTCTGTTGTGGGGGTTCAGTTCGGTCTCTTTTCCTTGTCTGTCGGTTCAGTTCGGTTTGTTTTAGGGGTGTGTCTGTTCAGTTCGGTCTGTTCTGGAGGTCTGTCTGTTGAGTCTGTCTGTTCTCGGAGTCTGTCTGTTCGGTTTGGCCTGTTCTCGGGGTCTGTCGGCTCACTTCGGTCTGTTCTCGGGGTCTGCCTGTTCGGTTCGGTCTGTACTAGAGTCTGTCTGCTCATTTTGATCTTTTTTACGGGGTCTGTCTGTTCTGTTCGATCTGTTTTCGGGGTCTGTCGGTTCTGTTCGGTCTGTTCTCGGGGTCTGTCGGTTCAGTTCGGTGTGTTATCGGGGTCTGTTGTTTCTGTTCAGTCTGTTCTCGGAGTCTATCTGTACAGTTAGAGAATCTGCACCGGCCTGGCTGCCTACGGACTGAGTGAGTGGTGAGGGGCGAGTGAGTGAGAGAGTGAGTCAATATGCCATCGACTGGCTGGTTGAAACCACATCGAAGCGTACTCTACCTGTACGACAGAGTTTCTTTTGAGTACGCTGATTCTTTCGTTCCGACGTTTCTTCCAAGGAATGTTTTGCAAAACAGGTTGGCGCTCTCAAAACAGCTGGTATTTAACAAACAAACAAACAGACAAAACCAGCTCCTGTACAAAATGTACTGCTATATTTACATGAATACGTGCTAAAGTAACTGGACGTCAGTCCCCAGCTTAATTCTCACCCAGCGTATTTCTCATCCAGCTTAATTCCCACCAAGCGTATTTCTCATCCAGCTTAATTCCCACCCAGCGAGATTCTCACGTGGGAAGACCCAAGCCTTCACACTTGTGTCCCACGTGTCTCGAAAAGCATTTGGCAATAGTCACGAGTCAGAGAAAAACAAATGGCGTCGTCGTTTTCTGACAGCGTCCACGGCCCCCTGGCATGAGGGAGTAGAGGAGGTGTTTGAAGAAAGCCCTGTGTCCACAGCGAAGCCACCGCTCCTTGAGGGAGACATGTTCTCTGCGGCAACGTAATTACTTGGCTTCTGTGAAAATGCAGACAGACCTGGGAAGGGCAAAGCCAACCACTTTCACAATAATGATAATTGTAAGGAACATATAGAGCGTTTTCGGCGACTCACGGCCAACTTAATGGAATAAAAGCATGGAATGCATAATGTGCGTAGAAAGAAAGAAAACAGGCGGGGGGCGGGGAGGGTGTGTGTGTGTGTGTGTGGGGGGGTCTTATCGAAAGGTTTCCGACGATGTTATGTTATTGATAATATGAAAAAGCTCCGGAGACTAAGTCCTGGACGGCATTGGATAAATGGCCTAGAGTAGAATATGTTTTCTTCTAATTCTCCTAACTCGAAATCGAAAGCTGTTTTATATATATACAAAGATAATTCCGACTTGTTGGTGCCTTCACCCGCCATGCTGTTCCATAGTGTGTGTCGTTCTGCCGCTCCCATGTCTTGTAGACAGGCCACAGACAGGCCAGCTTCTGCTCAACGTCCCCCCTTCCGTGTGTGTGTGTGTGTGTGTGTGTGCACGTGTGCGTCTGTGTGTGTGCGTGCGTGCGTGCGTGTGTGTGTGTGTGTGTGTGGTGTGTGTGTGCACGTGTGCGTGTGTGTGTGTGCGTGCGTGCGTGCGTGTGTGTGTGTGTGTGTATGTGTGTGTGTGTGTGTGTGTGTGTGTGTGTGTGTGTGTGTGTGTGTGTGTGATTGTGTATTTATTCTCTTGATAAATGATTTGCTAAATCTACGCGCGCCTATGGTGCTATTGTGTGCCTCGATAGATTAAATGCTTCATAAAATATCGAGTGTCAGCACCTGTGCTGTTGTTACGTGCTCTTTGCTTGTGGCAATGATCGGCTCTACGCAGTGTATGCCGCAGTAGTTCAGCGGCCTAGCTTTGATTAAAAATCGTTCTTATCGTCTGTTCACCAGAAGCAGCTCCGCTGTTGATCACTGAGCTATCCTATATCCCAAGTCAGTGTGGACGTGTGGACCGGCCCTCGTAAACAACTGCACAACTCTGCAGACTTTGAAATGGCTGTATGGTATAGTAATAGCCAGGGGCGTGTTGCTTCAATGAGTCTAAACAAGATTCTTTTAGATTTGGGCCACACACACGTTGAAAAGGCAATTGCCTCGTAGACAATGAAAACTCATATAAGTGCCACATAGACGTTCGGATTACAACAAATGGGTGTAACCACGTGATCCAAGTAATCTCTCTCTCTCTCTCTCTCTCTCTCTCTCTCTCTCTCTCTCTCTCTCTCTCTCTCTCTCTCTCTCTCTCTCTCTTCCTCCCCCTCTCTCACCCCCCATTCTCTCTCTCTCTAGTACAGTAGTAATAGTAACAGTTTCTAATAATTCTTCGGATTATATTCACACACACACACACACACACACACACACACACACACACACACACACACACACACACACACACACACACACACACACACACACCTTGTGTGTAATAAACTATCATCATCAATATCGCATCTTTTTCCCCGCTATCCCCTGTCTCTCCATCTTTCGGTCTTTCTCCCTCCCTTCCCCCCACCCCCACTCTCTCTCTGTGTCTGTCTCTGTCTGTCTGTCTGTCTGTCTGTCTGTCTCTGTCTCTGTCTCTCTCTCTCTCTCTCTCTCTCTCTCTCTCTCTTCTCTCTCTCTCTCTCTCTCTCTCACACACACACACACACACACACACACACACACACACACACACACACACACACACACACACACACACACAGCTGCCCCCTTGTGTTACATAACTGCTGACCACTGAAGTCCTCTCCAAGCTGTGCTGCCTGTGATTGCACCGCTAACCTTCCACTGACAGGCCATCTGAGACAACACTTCATTTCTCCATATTTTTCCGCAGCTTGCTGGAATGCGCCCCCCCCCCCCCCTCCCTCCCGCTTTTCCTCTCAACTCCCCACCCCCACCCCCCCCCTCGACCCTCGTTCGTAACACCCCCCCCCCCCCCCCCCCCCACCCCGTTCTCCTCCTCAGTGCATGGAATTGGTTTCTTTCCCACAGAAGCTGGAGCCTTTGTGGTGCAACCACTGATCGCCTGTCGGTCACGGGGAGCGGGAGAATGGGTTGCCGATGTCCCGGGGGGAGGGGAGGGGGGGGGGGGGAAGAGGAGAATAGCCTGGGCGAGGGCGGGTGACGGTGCGGGTATTGGGGAAGGGGGGGGGGGGGGTCGGGAAGAGGAGCTAGCCTGGGCGAGGGCGGGTGACGGTGCGGGTATTGGGGAAGGGGGGGGGGTCGGGAAGAGGAGCTAGCCTGGGCGAGGGCGGGTGACGGTGCGGGTATTGGGGGAGGGTGGGGGGGGGGGGGGGGGGAGGGGGTAGGGAATTGGTCGAAAATCTGAGCGCTTGTTTGCCTCATAAACCAAATTGCTTCTTGACAGGACGCTATTGAAAACGCGTGTTAAAGCCACGACCCGGTTGGAAACAGTGTAGGTGTGGGGTGTAATATCGTAGAATTCATCTTTCATACTCACCACTGGTCCTGTTGAAGTGCGGACAAAGCGGTGTTTATGTGGTTTATGGTCCTCGCTGGCAAAGTGATTTGTACAGCAATCCAAGGAATCGGCTTTGTGATTGTAGACGCGGTGGTATCCCTAGGCAGTCCCAGCTACTCCCTTCACTTATTTATTTCAGTTCACGGTGGCTCTTAGGCCTGTCTCCTCTCTCCGTGTCTGCAACGCGTGTCCACAGCCCGCGTCACCGTTAGTCTGCGGAAACAGACGGCGAGAGAGAGGCCAGACCTGTGATTAAACGGGTCATTATATCAGATAGCCCGTATTATTTTACTTGTCATCACAGTTCAGACTGGAGTCTGGAAGTAGGCCAGATGTGAAAGAAAGCCGTGTTGTGAGGCTTTATGACGTGTTATGTGGCGTTAGGCGGTGACGTGGCGTGTCAGGTCGTGCTCTGCCATGTTGTGACGTATGCTCAATGCTTTCCTCTTTAGAAGTGCCTTTTCACAAACCTGTAGTAGGCAGACTATTCATGTGGCAATAGATTACGTGTATGTCAAAGTGTATATAATGTGCGTCAATGCTGTGTCCTAGGGCGTGGAGGTCTTGTTCTGCAAACGGATTTGCGCTCTATAAGGACTCATCTTTTTTTATATATTATTATTATTATTATTATGGTACATCGATATGACGCGTTATGACGTGCTCGGCCATGTTATGGCATATATTTTCCCACTATTACGCGCAATGTCGTTCTGTGCCATGTTATGCCGTATTGTATATGGCTATGATGCGTTATGTCGTGCTCTGCCATGTTATGGCACATATTTTCTCACTATTACGCGCTATGTCGTTCTGTTCCATGTTACGCCGTATTGTATATCGCTATGATGCGTTATGTCGTGAATTGCCATGTTATGGCGTATGGCATCTCGCTATGCCGCATTAGGCCGTAATGATTATATCGCGTTGTGACGCATTTTCAGCCGTGATGATTATTGGCAGTTCTCGTTATGACTCATTAGGCGGTGACGTGGCGTATCGTGCGGTGAGGTCATCGTGTTAAGGCGCAGCCCCACAATCGGTAGTGTCGTACGACAACGCAGAATGTCGGATGTCAGAGCCTGATGTCTGCGTCATACAGTGAAGTCACTGTGTTAAGGCAGTGTGGTACGACAAAGCAGGATGTCGGATGTCAGATACTGATGTCTGAGTCATACAGTGAAGTCACCGTGTTAAGGTCATACAATGAAGTCACCGTGTTAAGGTCATACAATGAAGTCACCGTGTTACAGCAATGTCGTGCAACAAAGCAGGATGTCGGATACTGATGTCTGCTAGGCTGCACTGCCACGCGGCCAATCGTTGTCTGATGACGGTCATCACTGAATGAAAGGCGCCAGCAAAAAAAGAAACGAAAAAAGAATGGATTGCGTCAAATACGACCTCACTGGCTATTGCATCGGCTGTGTGGGTGAGAATAACGCATGCTGGATTTGTAACAGAGACCAGGTACCGACACCAGACTTACAGCATTTAATATGGCGTTAGGCCGTCACACGACGTCACATGTCGCGTTAGGACGTCACATGACGTCATATGTCGCATTAGGCCGTCACATGACGCGTTACGCCGTCACATGACGCGTTATGGCGAGTTAGGCCGTCACCACGCGTTAGGACGTCACATGACGTCATATGTCGCGTTAGGCCGTCACCTGAAGTCATATGTCGTGTAAGGCCGTCAAATGACGCGTTATGACGTGCTACGGTGTGTTATGACGTGTTGCAGCGTGTTTTGAGGCGTTGTTATAAAGTGGAAATGTAGAGAAAACATGAAACAAACAAGGAAGCAATTAATTGTTAAGGCAATATATTTGGGTGAAGAAGACTTAAAGAGAGTTGATCAGGAGAATGAATATACCTGTACAGGAGCATAGCGACAGCGCACAAAAACCTGATGCACGTGACGACGGAGAGAAGACCGGTGTATCGCCGCCAGGAGACAAAGACCGCTGCGCGAGGCTCGCGAGGCTCAGGACCAATCACCAGCACTAAGTGACAGGTGTGAAACAGCTTCCTGATACGTCACCAGCACTAAGTGAAAGGTGTGAAACAGCTTCCTGATACGTCACCAGCACTAAGTGAAAGGTGTGAAACAGCTTCCTGATACGTCACCAGCACTAAGTGAAAGGTGTGAAACAGCTTCCTGATACGTCACCAGCACTAAGTGAAAGGTGTGAAACAGCTTCCTGATACGTCACCAGCACTAAGTGAAAGGTGTGAAACAGCTTCCTGATACGTCACCAACAATAAGTGAAAGGAGTACCCGAAGCTTCAAAGTGCGTCACCAACATTTGGTGAAAGTTAGAGTACCCTAAGCACGTACATCACCAACTCGTAGTGAGTGGAGTGCACTAGATACGTCACCAACACTGAGAGTCGTGCCTATGAAGCTTCTGGACACGTTTTCAGCACTGATTGGGAGTGTTAGGCGTCTGAAAGTGAGAGGCGTTAATCCCACCCAAACAGAAGACGTCAGCAACCCTACGTGGATACGGCGTGTTTGTGAATGACCACACTGAAAGCTGTGAATGACCACACTACACTGAAAGCTGTGAATGACCACTGTGAATGACCACACTACACTGAAAGCTGTGAATGGCCACTGTGAATGACCACAATGAAAGCTGTGAATGACCACACTACACTGAAAGCTGTGAATGGCCACTGTGAATGACCACAATGAAAGCTGTGAATGACCACACTACACTGAAAGCTGTGAATGGCCACTGTGAATGACCACACTGAAAGCTGTGAAGAACCACTGTAAATGGTCACTGTGAATGACCACCGAATGATCGCTGTGAACGAACATCGACTGAACACTGAATGAACACTGTAAATGAACAGTGAGCTATAACGACGGCCACGTGACAGTCAGTGGACGGAGCGAGGCCGTTGCTGGTGCCGGTGGAGTAAAGAAAGGTGCCGAGACAGGCGGCATGCCGGGTCTCCCAACAACACCCCAGTTTTCCTTCGGGCGGAACGGTCGCGAGCTGTGACGTCATAAGACAGAACCGTGTGTGACTGCGACCGGTGACGTTACGGGTTATCGACATGGCCACGCAAAGAGTGTTTGTCGCGTCTCTGCTGGCCCTGTACCTGTCCTGCGTGGCGACCTCTCAGCTGGGTGACGCCAAGTTCGGTGACGTCAAGCTGGGCGTCATCCTGCCCTACAGCGGTCCCCACCCTTGGGTGCTGCCCAAGGTCCTGCCCGCCGTGCAGTACGCCATGGAGACCGTCGCTAAGCGACGCTGGTTGCCCAGGCGACGTCTGGTGCTCAACACGGCCGACTCCAAGTGCTCGGAGACGGATGGGCCGTTGGCCGCCATCGACATGTACGTCAACAGCACGGCGCACGTCTTCCTGGGCCCCGCCTGCAACTACGCCATCGCGCCCGTGGCCCGCTTCTCGCACCGCTGGGGCATCCCCGTGCTGACGGCCGGCGCCCTCGTGCGCGCCTTCCGCGACAAGACCGAGTACCGCCTGCTGACGCGCATCCTGGGCACGTACGGCAAGTGCGCGCACTTCTTCATCACCACCTTCCACAAGATGGGCTGGGCCAAGGTGGGGCTGCTCTTCCACGACAACACCAACACCAACGCCAACGCCGGCAAGTCCGAGTGCTACTTCTCCATGGACGGCGTGTACCAGGGGTTCAAGAACACATTCCCCACCCCACCCTGGTTCAAGCGCTTCGATCAGCGGGTGGACCACGACAACTACAGGAAGTTGTTGCAGGAGGCTTCGCTTAACGCCAGAAGTAAGTGGTTCTGGGTACAGCTGTGTGTGTGTGTGTGTGTGTGTGTGTGTGTGTGTGTGTGTGTGTGTGTGTGTGTGTGTGTGTGTGCACCTGTGTGTGTGTGTGTGTGTGTGTGTGTGTGTGTGTGTGTGTGTGTGTGTGTGTAGGGAGTGGGGGTGGGGGTTGCTCACACACGTAGACACAGTGAGATTGCACACAATTAGATTGTTTCTTATACATAGACACAATATGATTGCTTACACACATACAGACTGCAGCCTGGCTGCACACACACACACACACATATCGGTATCGGTATAGTACATTCTCACTGAATCGACGAATCTTTCAGTCTGGCTTGACTTATGACTTTGGCTAATTGTCTGCCTGAGAGCATGCAGTCACCAAGTGTTGATGTCAAACCGGATTTCCAAGGAGGAGTGCGCAGTGATGCTGGCTTTGCCTTCACTAGAAGTCAGATCGATCAATGTCGAGCTTTAGCGAGAGGTGAGGGTTTTGTTGGACCCTCGCTTAAAACGTGTTCGTATTGGTGTAGGCCGCGCCGGGAATGCGGGTCTGCCGCGTGTCCACAGCTTGTGCCAGAAGAACTCGACAGCAGCTTCGTGCAGTCTGCTGTCGCCCGCTCATCAATCAGAGCTGCCTGTTAACGAAGAGAACGTTGCGACTTCAATATTGGCCAGTAATTGTCCCTCGTTAATCACGTCTTTGTGCTTACGATCAGCGGGACCTCGCTGTTTCGCGTTCACTGGCTGCAGTCAGGGGTCTGTTATAGTGGCGGCGGTAGACACTGTTTCGGTTCGACTGGCTTCAGTCAGGGGCGGATAGACCGGCTTCAGTCAGGAGTGGATAGACTGGCTTCAGTCAGGGGTGGATTGACAGGCTTCAGTTAGGGGTGGATAGACTGGCTTCACTCGGGGATGGATAGACTGGCTTCAGTCAGGTGTGGGGGGTGGATAGACTGGCTTCAGTCAGGTGTGGAGGGTGGTGAGCCGTGTTCACATCACTCGTCCATAGTTGCTAACATTGGAACACCACGCACGCACACACACACACACACGCAGACACACATAGACACACACGCACCATCCAGTGGCTAACACTGGAACAGTGGCAATCCTTAGTGGTAATCCATAGTGGCTAACACTGGAACAGTGGCAATCCATAGTGGCTGACTGGAACGGTGGTAATCCACAGTGGCAATCCATAGTGGCTAACACTGAAACAGTGGCAATCCACAGTGGCAATCCATAGTGGCTAACACTGGAACAGTGGCATTCCATAGTGGCTAACACTGGAACAGTGGCAATCCATAGTGGCTGACACTGGAACAGTGGCAATCCATAGTGGCTAACACTTGGCGGTAGCTCTTTTTGGCGCAGTTTGCGATGGTATTACCGAGAGACAACGGAGACAGAAAGCGGCAGTGTTCTGACCGGCTGTCGGCTTTTTATCGCGGAACTCCAACGAACAGACATACGGTTTTCAGTGGATGAAAAATGTCCACCACCGCTTACCATTGACTCTTTGTGTCGGCATTGTCTAGCAATTTGTTGAGGCTGGGAGTGGCGGGGGGGGGGGGGGGGGGGGGTGGTTCGTTTGTGGAGGCGGGGTCCGTTTGTGGAGGGGGGTTCGTTTGTGGAGGCGGGGTCCGTTTGTGGAGGGGGGTTCGTTTGTGGAGGGGGCTTCGTTTGTGGAGGCGGGGTCCGTTTGTGGAGGGGGGTCCGTTTGTGGAGGGGGGTCCGTTTGTGGAGGTGGGTCCGTTTGTGGAGGGGGGTCCGTTTGTGGAGGGAGAGGGGGCTGGGGTCCGTATGAGCATTTCTTCCCACGCAGTGGCTTGTGGTCGGTGCGTTGCATTCGGAGAACGTCGTTTTGTTTTCCATGGTTGTAGCTACAGACAGGACTGCTCAACTTGCCCTGATTGTAGCTACAGCCAGGACTGCTCAACTTGCCCTGATTGTAGCTACAGCCAGGACTGCTCAACTTGCCCTGATTGTAGCTACAGCCAGGACTGCTCAACTTGCCCTGATTGTAGCTACAGCCAGGACTGCTCAACTTGCCCTGATTGTAGCTACAGCCAGGACTGCTCAACTTGCCCTGATTGTAGCTATAGCCAGGACTGCTCAACTTGCCCTGATTGTAGCTACAGCCAGGACTGCTCAACTTGCCCTGATTGTAGCTACAGCCAGGACTGCTCAACTTGCCCTGATTGTAGCTACAGCCAGGACTGCTCAACTTGCCCTGATTGTAGCTACAGCCAGGACTGCTCAACTTGCCCTGATTGTAGCTACAGCCAGGATTGCTCAACTTGCCCTGATTGTAGCCACAGCCAGGACTGCTCAACTTGCCGCGTTCTAGTGACACGTATGGCTTCTTCCTATTATTTGCGAAAGGCCATCTTGTGTCACTAGTTTCTCTACGAAAACAGTGGTGTTAAATGGACATTTCCCACATCGTCAGTGTGCCCTGACCCATCAGCTGTAGAATATGATGCCTATGACAGAGCTGCGGTAACTCGATGGTACACGTGTATTGTATGACAGAGCTGCGGTAACTCGATGGTACACGTGTATTGTATGACAGAGCTGTGGTAGTTCCTTGGTGCACGTGCATTGTATGACAGAGCTGCGGTAACTCGATGGTACACGTGTATTGTATGACAGAGCTGCGGTAACTCGATGGTACACGTGTATTGTATGACAGAGCTGTGGTAGTTCCTCGGTGCACGTGCATTGTATGACAGAGCTGCGGTAACTCGATGGTACACGTGTATTGTATGACAGAGCTGCGGTAACTCGATGGTGCACGTGTATTGTATGACAGAGCTGCGGTAACTCGATGGTACACGTGTATTGTATGACACAGCTGTGGTAGTTCCTTGGTGCACGTGTACTGTATGACACAGCTGCGGTAGTTCCTTGGTGTACGTGCATTGTATGACAGGGCTGCGGTAGTTCCTCGGTACACGTGTATTGCACGTGCTTCTGTCACATAGTTATAGCGGTCAGGACAGAAAGGTGGTGTGGCTGTACACGGTGAGCTGTGACTGTGCCCCGAGTCTCCACAGCAGCTACAACGGAAACGGCGCTAGCTCGATGCTGGTCATTGGTGGTGTCCCAGTGAGGTGTCAGCTTGCATAGAAACGGCGGTAACGAGACTGGATAGGGATTGTGGTGCCACAATTCAGCCATTCAAAGGCTGATGTGACGTAAAGTACATAGTCACAGAACAACGGAGTGCGATTTTGTACAGTTAGCCATGGAACCACAGAGGTCGACAAAACGGTGTACAGTTAGCCATGGAACCACAGAGGTCGACAAAACGTTGTACCGTTAGCCATGGAACCACAGAGGTGGACAAAACGTTGTACCGTTAGACAGTTAGCCATGGAACCACAGAGGTGGACAAAACGTTGTACCGTTAGACAGTTAGCCATGGAACCACAGAGGTGGACAAAACGTTGTACCGTTAGACAGTTAGCCATGGAACCACAGAGGTGGACAAAACGTTGTACCGTTAGACAGTTAGCCATGGAACCACAGGGTGGACAAACCGTTGTACCGTTAGACAGTTAGCCATGGAACCACAGGGTGGACAAAACGTTGTACCGTTAGACATGGAACCACAGAGGTGGACAAAACGTTGTACCGTTAGACAGTTAGTCATGGAACCACAGAGTGGACAAAACGTTGTACCGTTAGACAGTTAGCCATGGAACCACAGAGGTGGACAAAACGTTGTACCGTTAGACAGTTAGCCATGGAACCACAAAGGTGGACAAAACGTTGTACCGTTAGACAGTTAGCCATGGAACCACAGGGTGGACAAAACGTTGTACCGTTAGACAGTTAGCCATGGAACCACAGGTGGACAAAACGTTGTACCGTTAGACAGTTAGCCATGGAACCACAGAGTGGACAAAACGTTGTACCGTTAGACAGTTAGCCATGGAACCACGAGGTGGACAAAACGTTGTACCGTTAGCCATGGAACCACAGAGGTGGACAAAACGTTGTACGACAGTTAGCCATGGAACCACAGAGGTGGACAAAACGTTGTACCGTTAGACAGTTAGCCATGGAACCACAGAGGTGGACAAAACGTTGTACCGTTAGACAGTTAGCCATGGAACCACAGAGGTGGACAAAACGTTGTACCGTTAGACAGTTAGCCATGGAACCACAGAGGTGGACAAAACGTTGTACCGTTAGACAGTTAGCCATGGAACCACAGAGGTGGACAAAACGTTTACCGTTAGACAGTTAGCCATGGAACCACAGGGTGGACAAAACTTGTACCGTTAGACAGTTAGCCATGGAACCACAGAGGTGGACAAAACGTTGTACCGTTAGACAGTTAGCCATGGAACCAAGAGGTGGACAAAACGTTGTACCGTTAGACAGTTAGCATGAACCAAGTGGGATGACATAGTTGTACGTTAGACATGAAAGTGGGGATGACTTTGTACGGTGCCTTTACACCAAAGTGAGGATGACATAAGTTATGAGTTAGACATGAACGTGGGGATGACTTTGTACGGTTTGACATGAAAGTGGGGATGACTTTGTACGGTTTGACATGAAAGTGGGGATGACTTTGTACGGTTAGACATGAAAGTGGGGAGACTTGTACGTTATACATAAAAGTGGGGATGACTGTTATGAGTACGGGGGTTTAGACATGAAAGTGGGGATGACTTTGTACGGTTAGACATGAAAGTGGGGATGACTTTGTACGGTTAGACATGAAAGTGGGGATATCTGTGTACGCTATACATAAAAGTGGGGATAACTGTGTACGTTATACATGAAAGTGGGGATAACTGTGTACGTTATACATAAAAGTGGGGATAACTGTGTACGTTATACATAAAAGTGGGGATAACTGTGTACGTTATACATAAAAGTGGGGATGTCTTTGTACGGTTATGACATGAAAGTGGGGATACTTGTACGGTTACACATAAAAGTGGTACTGTGTACGTTACACATAAAAGTGGGAAGTAGACTATGTAAGTTATACAGTCACGCGGAAGTGGGCAGGGTTTTGTACCGTGAGACACGGACATTATAATACAGTGAGACATGGACATTAGAATAAATGTGTACCGTTAGCCTTAGGGAGGTAAGTGGTTTTATTGTCAGTCAAACCTGACAGCTATCATATGTAAGGGCGAACCGTTAGCCTTAGGGAGGTAAGTGGTTTTATTGTCAGTCAAACCTGACAGCTATCATATGTAAGGGCGAACCGTTAGCGATAGAGAGATAAGTGGTTTTATTGTCAGTCAAACCTGACAGCTATCACTATGTAAGGGTGAACCGTTAGCCATAGAGAGGTAAGTGGTTTTATTGTCAGTCAAACCTGACAGCTATCATATGTAAGGGCGAACCGTTAGCCATAGAGGATAAGTGGTTTTATTGTCAGTCAAACCTGACAGCTATCATATGTAAGGGCGAACCGTTAGCCATAGAGAGATAAGTGGTTTTATTGTCAGTCAAACCTGACAGCTATCACTATGTAAAGGGCGAACCGTTAGCCATAGAGAGATAAGTGGTTTTATTGTCAGTCAAACCTGACAGCTATCACTATGTAAGGGCGAACCGATTTGCCATAGAGAGATAAGTGGTTTTATTGTCAGTCAAACCTGACAGCTATCATATGTAAGGGCGAACCGTTAGCCATAGAGAGATAAGTGGTTTTATTGTCAGTCAAACCTGACAGCTATCATATGTAAGGGCGAACCGTTAGCCATAGAGAGATAAGTGGTTTTATTGTCAGTCAAACCTGACAACTATCACTATGTAAGGGCGAACCGTTAGACATAGTCACTGGAATGGTTTTGTAAAGTCAGGCGGAAAGAACATAACCGCGCTCCCTGCTGGCTGGAGGGGGTGGGGGGTGGGGAGAGACAGCGATAGAGACAGACAGAGACACAGAGAGGGACAGAGACATAGAGAGAGAGACAGAAACATAGACAAAGGGGGAGGGGAGAGAGACAGACAGAAGACAGAGACAGCGATAGAGACAGACAGACACAAAGACAGACAGAGACACACACAGAGACAGAGAAAGAGAGAGAGAGAGAACACAGACGGGAGGGGGGTGGGGGGGGGGGGTATGGGTTTGCGAAATGAGACCGTGAGGGGGCGAGGTAGTCAGTTGGTTTATTGCTCACTAGCCCGGGGGGGGGGGGGGGGGGGGGGAACGTCATCAGAAAAAATCGAAAGGCCGAGCAAAGTATGTACAAAGTGTTAAAATTATGGGTGCACCCGTGTTCTTTTCAGAAAGTCTGATCACGGATCAGTGTGTTAATACGTAGAGGCATGATAAACGGTCCATGGCCGCACAGTGGTCTCTGTGTGTTATGGCGTTACGATGAACTGTGTGTGTTGATGGCGTTACGATGAACTGTGTGTGTTGATGGCGTTACGATGAACTGTGTGTGTTGATGGCGTTACGATGAGCTGTGTGTGTTATGGCGTTACGATGAGCTGTGTGTGTTATGGCGTTACGATGAGCTGTGTGTGTTATGGCGTTACGATGAGCTGTATGTGTTTATGGCATTAAGATGACCTGTGTGTTTATGGAGTTACGATGAGTTCTACGTGTTTATGGCTTTACGATGAGCTGTCTGTGTTTATGGCTTTACGATGAGCTGTGTGTGTTATGGCGCTACGATGAGCTGTGTGTGTTTATGGCGTTACGATGATCGGTGTGTGTTATGGCGTTACGATGAGCTGTGTGTGTGTGTATGGCGTTACGATGATCTATTTGTGTTATGGCATTATGATGAGCTGGGTGTATCTGTGACAGTACGATGATCTGTGTGTGTTATTGCGTTACGATGAGCTAGGTATGTCTGTGTCAGTGCGAAGGCCTGTATACGATGAGCTCTGTGTACGACGTGCTGTGTATGTAGCTGTGCGATGAATATTGTGTGTATTTGGCTGTGCGATGAGTTGCGTGTGTATTTGGCTGTGCGATGAGTTGTGTGTGTGCATTTGGCTGTGCGATGAGTTGTGTGTGTATTTGTCTGTGCGGTGAGTTGTGTGTGTATTTGGCTGTGCGGTGAGTTGTGTGTGTATTTGGCTGTGCGGTGAGTTGTGTGTGTATTTGGCTGTATGATGAGTGTGTGTGTATTTGGCTGTGTATGCCCAGCGTATTTATGAATGTACGATGAGTTGAGTGTACGATGAGTTGTGTGGTTGGATCAAACACCGTAAACACCACACCCATAGGGAGGTTCCTTCTTTGTTTGTATAATAATAGATAACTTTTGTATAGCGCTATTCTCTGGTGTACACAAACTCACTGCGTTTTACAAAACTCTCCAACATTTTCTAAATTAAGTGAGAACTAAATAATTGAAGGTAATAATGTTCACGAATGCAATACATATAATTATAACAACTAACAATATATATATACACACACAATATAAAGTACATGTGTCATATGAGAAGCGGCAATATATACAAAGAAAAAATCACTATGTTACTACCTACCCTTAATTCCATCCCTCCCAGTCCCTACCCCGCCCCCAGCACACACACACACACACACACACACACACACACACACACACACACACACACCCCACACACACACACACACCACATCCAGCTCTCGCCAGAATGTTTACTATACACCAGATCCACACTACCCACCCATCCACTCACACACACACGCACACACACACACACACACACACACACACACACACACACACACACACACACACACACACACACACCATCCAGCTCTCGCCAGAATGTTTACTATACACCAGATCCACACTACCCACCCATCCACTCACACACCACACACACACACACACACACACACACACACACACACACACATGGATATGAAACAGGTAGCAGTTGTCATGTACTAGTCAATCAGAAAGCTTGCCGGAAGAGATACGTTCAGCTTAGCTTTGAAACTTTGGAGGGAGAAGCTCTCAGGTCGGCCGGCAGTGAGTTCCAGACAGTCGGAGCAATGTAATCAAAAGAACGTCCACCGAAGGTTTTCAAGTTTGTCTTTGGAATTTTGAGCAGTCGTTCTGTCGAAGAACGAAGGGAGCGCGATGGTTGATATGTGCAGAGAGAAGAAGACAGGTATGGCGGAAGAGTGCCGTCGAAGTGACGGCAAGCGAGCGTTGCGAACTTGTACTGAATGCGGTATTTTACTGGGAGCCAGTGGAGTTCTTTCAAAAGCGGTATGACATGATCACGCTTCGATTTAAAAAAAGAAATTCAAGATGAGCCGCGCGGCGTTGTTTTGGATCTTTTGTAGGCGATTTGTTCATTTGGATCAACCACTATAGAACACCACAACCTTAGAAAGGTTCCCGCTTTTCGTGGGTCAGGTGCTATTAAATACCACACCGACTTGGTCTGCACACTGCACTGTGAAGACCACCCATGTTCCAACGTTTGCTATAAAGTATTTCGCTATGAAGACCACGCATGTTCCAAAGTTTGGTTGCGTCTGAGGACCACGCATGTTACAACGCCCGCTGCTTGCAGGGGTGAATCTGGTGCTATGCCGTTTTCTGTAGTGTTGAGTTCTGAGGGCAACGTCCGCTGTCAGCTGGGGTGAAGTGTTGAGTTCTGAAGATCACGCATTTCGCAACGTCCGCTGTTAGCTGGGGTGAAGTGTTGAGTTCTGAAGATCACGCATTTCGCAACGTCCGCTGTTAGCTGGGATGAAGTGTTGGAGAAGATGAAAGATCCCGTGGCTACAGAGTTCTAATTAAGTTCATCTGGAAAGGTCTTTGAACCTCGCCACTCATTTGCTTTGGTTTGATTCGGTTTGATTTCGGTGTGTGAATACGGCGTTTGATCCCATTTAATGTTGCTGCTTGATACAGCTAGTTGTGTGTGTGTGTGTGTGTGTGTGTGTGTGTGTGTGTGTGTGTGTGTGTGTGTGTGTGTGTGTGTGTGTGTGTGTAGAGGGGGTGCGTTTCCATGCGTGTGTGAGGCCATGTATTTATTCGATAACGTGTTTAATAATATCATGATGCTTTATCTGCCGTTTTCTGGGTGGTTTCGTGTTATTTCCGTCTTAGAATACGGCGTTTAACAGTAGTTTTGTTTGATTTGTGATACATCTCTCTCTCTCTCTCTCTCTCTCTCTCTCTCTCTCTCTCTCTCTCTCTCTCTCTCTCTCTCTCTCTCTCTCTCAGTTTTCCTCCGACCCCCCTTCCCCGAACCCTCCTGTTCCGCATATTTCGTTGCTATGGATTTCTCGCTCTTCTCGCTCTTCCCGTAACGTCGTTTGAAGCGATGTAAGCGTCAACAGCACACACAGGGATCAGAAGTGGTGTGACTGCTATCGTTAGAAGTCTTGGAGAGGGGCAAACAAATTAATTCTGGTGACTGTTTTTTATATGAAACACAACAGCGCCTCTACACGCCCACTATTACGTCACCGTTTTCAGCCGTTTGAACGAGGGCGCAGAGTATGATTGCACCAGTTCCCTCAGCTAACAGATAGTGTGATTGACTCAATTCCGTCAGTTAACAGAGAGTGTGACTGACTCCATTCCGTCAGCTAACAGAGAGTGTGACTGACTCCATTCCGTCAGCTAACAGAGAGTGTGACTGACTCCATTCCGTCAGCTAACAGAGAGTGTGACTGACTCCATTCCGTCAGCTAACAGATAGTGTGACTGATTCCATTCCGTCAGCTAACAGAGAGTGTGACTGACTCCACTCCCTCAGCTAACAGAGAGTGTGACTGACTCCATTCCCTCAGCTAACAGAGAGTGTGACTGACTCCACTCCCTCACTTAAAGCCCGTTCTTAATTGGGCGAATGTTTCTTCGCGAACCTAGTTGGAAGTATTCGGCGAAGCTAGTTGGTTCTTAATTGGGCGAACTTTTCTTCGCGAACCTAGTTGGAAGTATTCGTCGAAGCTATATTCGGGGTCCAAAAAGCGTCGCTAACATGTTCTGGGAACATTCGCCCTATTCGACGATCATTGCCTCTGATTGGCTGAGAGCAGAGCTCTCCTGTGGATGAAGAAAAAATAAAATAAAAATGGATGACGGTGTCGCTAGGTTCTTCACTCGCTTCGGAGGGAATTTGTTTATTTGTTGACTTGTGAGAGGCGCAGCCTTGTCTCGGAGACCCAGAAAGAGATAGTAGTTAGTTGAATTACCTTATGAGGGATGATGAAAGTATATTGACTTGACTTGACTTGACTTTAGCCAACATTTTCGATCATGCTGTCAGCTGCGCGTCTGCCGCAAGTTCGGGCCGAAGCTTGCATCTCATTACAAGCCAGTTGAGAACGAAGTAAAGTTGGGACTGTCCGAACCATGTTCGGCGAACTAAAAGTTCAATTAAGAAACGAATCATAGTTTGTCGAAGTGTCCGAAGTATGTTCGGCGAACAAACATTCGCCCAGTTAAGAACGGGCTTAACATAGAATGTGACTGACTCAATTCCCTCATATAACAGAGAGTGTGACTGACTCCATTCCCTATAATATACCCACCCTCATATAACAGAGAGTGTGACTGACTCCATTCCCTCAGCTAACATAGAGTGTGACTGACTCCATTCCGTCAGCTAACAGATAGTGTGACTGACTCCATTCCCTCAGCTAACAGAGAGTGTGACTGACTCCATTCCGTCAGCTAACAGAGAGTGTGACTGACTCCATTCCGTCAGCTAACAGAGAGTGTGACTGACTCCATCCCGTCAGCTAACATAGAGTGTGACTGACTCCATTCCCTCATCTAACAGAGAGTGTGACTGACTCCATTCCCTCAGCTAACAGAGAGTGTGACTGACTCCATTCCGTCAGCTAACATAGAGTGTGACTGACTCCACTCCCTCAGCTAACATAGAGTGTGACTGACTCCATTCCCTCATATAACAGAGAGTGTGACTGGCTCCATTCCCTCAGCTAACAGAGAGTGTGACTGACTCCATTCCGTCAGCTAACAGAGAGTGTGACTGACTCCATTCCCTCAGCTAACAGAGAGTGTGGCTGACTCCATTCCCTCATCTAACATAACGTATGACTGACTCCATTCCCTTATCTAACATAAAGTGTGACAGACTCTGTTTCCTCAGCTAACATAGTGTGTGACTGACTCCATTCCCTCAGCTAACATCGAGTGTGACTGACTCCATTTCCTCAGTTAACATAGAGTGTGACTGACTCTGTTTCCTCAGCTAACATAGAGTGTGATTGACTCCCTTCCCTCAGCTAACATAGAGTGTGACTGACTCTGTTTCCTCAGCTAACATAGAGTGTGATTGACTCCCTTCCCTCAGCTAACATAGAGTGTGACTGACTCTGTTTCCTCAGCTAACATAGAGTGTGATTGACTCCCTTCCCTCAGCTAACATAGAGTGTGACTGACTCTGTTTCCTCAGCTAACATAGAGTGTGATTGACTCCCTTCCCTCAGCTAACATAGAGTGTGACTGACTCCATTTCCTCAGCTAACATAGAGTGTGATTGACTCCCTTCCCTCAGCTAACATAGAGTGTGACTGACTCTGTTTCCTCAGCTAACATAGAGTGTGATTGACTCCCTTCCCTCAGCTAACATAGAGTGTGATTGACTCCCTTCCCTCAGCCAACACTAGCGAGTGTAAATCATAGCTCGCGCTTGACATGTTGTCAAACCGGTATGACATCTATAAGGTGGCGAAATGAGTTTACGAAACCGATCAGACAATCATTGTAACCGGTCAGACAATCACTGTAACCGGTCAGATACACCACCGCGTATAATACTACTAAGGCTCTGCTGTTTACCACCCAGTTCCCTTCCCTGTCTAGAACACACATACACATACGTATAATACTACTAAGGCTCTACTGTTTACCACCCAGTTCCCTTCCCTGTCTAGAACACACATACACATACGTATAATACTACTAAGGCTCTACTGTTTACCACCCAGTTCCCTTCCCTGTCTAGGACACATATACGCAATACGCACGTACGAACGCACGCATGCACGAACGCACGCACGCACGCACGCACTCACGCACGCATACACACACACACACCACACACACACACACACACACACACACACACACACACACACACATGCACGCGCGTGCGTGCCACACGCACTCTCTGTTCTGCGTTGATTGTTGTGTTGTGGTTGTTGTTTTTATATTTTTGTTTTGTTGAGAAGCGATAAAATAATTTAACAGCCGGTACATATAACCAATATTGCTGATTATTATTTTTTCCCGGTATATGTTGATCCTAACCGTCAGATACTGGAAATTACCGGTTAACACTAACCCTGGCATATGCATGTTTTCGTCAGTGAACACATACTTGGAATACGTTCTTTCGAACAAAATGTTTTAATGCATCTGTTTCCTCTGTGAGCGTTGAGTGCGAATGCATAAATTTCATCAGGGAGCGTAGCGTGTGACAGCATCTAACAACAACAACAACAACAACAACAACAACAACAGTAATAATAATATGCTCTTTTATGTGCTACTTCTCCGAACTGGAGCACCATAGCTCACCGACATCACAAAGCGAAGATTAAAACAGTCAAAACACACACACACACACACACACACACACACACACACACACACACACACACACACACACACACACACACACGCGCGCGCGCACATACACACACTCACACGCACGCACGCACGCACACACCTGCACGCACGCATGCACGCACGCACACACACACGCACGCACGCACTCACGCACGCACGCACGCACGCACGCACGCACGCACGCACATACACACACACACAGAGTCAATAGGATAGCTTGAAGAGGTGAGATTTAAAAGATGTGAGTGTTTTTGATGATCCAATTCCTCAGTGAGTGTGGAGTGTGAATGCATAAGTGTCCTCAGTGTGTACATGGTTCCTAAGCGACCGTAGATTGTGGATACAGAACAGTCTGTACATGGTGTCTAAGCGACCATAGAGTGTGCATACAGAACAGTCTGTACATGGTGTCTAAGCGACCGTAGAGTGTGGATACAGAACAGTCTGTACATGGTGTCGAAGCGACCGTAGACTGTGCATACAGAACAGTCTGTACATGGTGTCTAAGCGACCGTAGAGTGTGCATACAGAACAGTGTGTACATGGTGTCTAAGCGACCGTAGAGTGTGCATACAGAACAGTGTGTACATGGTGTCTAAGCGACCGTAGAGTGTGCATACAGAACAGTGTGTACATGGTGTCTAAGCGAGCTTAGGGTGTGAATTAATGCATCAGTTTCCTAAGCGACGTTTGAAAGCGGTGAACACACGATCCTGACTATACTGCCATGAAGTGCCCAGCCGGCAGTCCGTATTACGGAAACTGTAAGCAAAGCCAGGAATCACGGAAACCGTAAGCAAAGCCAGGAATCACGGAAACCGTAAGCAAAGCCAGGAATCACGGAAACCGTAAACAAGGCCAGGAATCACGGAAACCGTAAGCAAAGCTAGGAATCACGGAAACCGTAAGCAAAGCCAGGAATCACGGAAACCGTGAACAAGGCCAGGAATCACGGAAACCGTAAGCAAAGCCAGGAATCACGGAAACCGTAAGCAAAGCCAGGAATCACGGAAACCGTGAACAAGGCCAGGAATCACGGAAACCGTAAGCAAAGCCAGGAATCACGGAAACCGTAAGCAAAGCCAGGAATCACGGAAACCGTAAGCAAAGCCAGGAATCATAGCCAGGAATCACAGAAACCGTAAGCAAGGCCGGAATGTGTGGCAGCATACGATTCAAACATGTTCTGCTCTTCGTTGGTCAGGAGCTGCGCCCTGAGGAGCTCAAAGAAACAGCGGAAAAAGTACTTCTGTCGCATGAATGTGGATAGAACCAGCGGAAAAAGTACTTCTGTCGCATGAATGTGGATAGAACCAGCGGAAAAAGTACTTCTGTCGCATGAATGTGGATAGAACCAGCGGAAAAAGTACTTCTGTCGCATGAATGTGGATAGAACCAGCGGAAAAAGTACTT
>JABMCL010001754.1:465000-535000 GCA_018857735.1 Alviniconcha marisindica
ACACACACACACACACACACACGGCCGCTTACGAGAGAAAGGCAACTGAGGGGAGTTTTTATGATAGTGTTGGTGTAATAAATCGTTTTGGAATTGATGGCATTTTCCATTCTCTTTCTATAATAAATCGGCTGCTGACTGCAAGCTGGTACTTGAAACAGTCTAGATAGCAATTGCATGCTAAACTAAGCCTATGATTTACCGTCCGCTTGCATGATGTTCATAACTCCTCAAACTAATTATTTTCACTCGCACGTAACAGCAGCAAAAAGGCGGGTCGTGTACACACTCGTCATCCCGTTTTCCGTGTATCCGCCACTCGGTGCAGAGAACGTGTCAAACTGATTGCATGCTGAATCATGCATGCTGGTAGACCACTGACTGCATGCTGAATCATGCATGCTGGTAGACCACTGATTGCATGCTGAATCATGCATGCTGGTAGACCACTGATTGCATGCTGAATCATGCATGCTGGTAGACCACTGACTGCATGCTGAATGGCGGTAGACCAGTGAGTCAGCCTTGCACCCGTAGAGATTTCGTGGTAAAAGCGTACTGAGGTTTGAACATATATTGTGTGCACTGCTGTTAAAAGTGTTTTCGTTTTTTGTTGTTGTTGTTGTTGTTGTTGTTTAACTTTAAGGCTTGATTATAGTTTTGTTTGTTCGACCCGGGGAGGGAGGAGACATTAATGTAAGCTTTCGTGGACCAAGGTCGCACCAACTGGTTGTGCACGTTAATGGCACCGCCTACAGGTCATGCCGTCGAAGAAGAAGAATGTGCTGTCTTCAGGGACTGTGCTCTGTGTCTAGTCTGCTTCAGGGACTGTACTCTGTGTCTAGTCTGCTTCAGGGACTGTGCTCTGTGTCTAGTCTGCTTCAGGGACTGTACTCTGTGTCTAGTCTGCTTCAGGGACTGTACTCTGTGTCTAGTCTGCTTCAGGGACTGTGCTCTGTGTCTAGTCTGCTTCAGGGACTGTACTCTGTGTCTAGTCTGCTTCAGGGACTGTGCTCTGTGTCTAGTCTGCTTCAGGGACTCGCCGGCTGCACTTTGTGTGGAAAGAGTCGAAGTTGTGCTGGACCCCGGGTTCGTAGATTGATGATCACCATACAATGTCACCATGCTGATCTTCTGGTGATGGGTGTGTTGAGTGTTCATATTCTAGTTAAAGGCTGTATTGCGTTGTGTTGTGCTGTCTTTCCAACTACCATAATTATCGGTTTTTGTTGTTGTTGTTGTTTTGTTTGTTTTACTTTTGTGCAAGAATACTTTCCATACACTGAGTTTTTGTCGTTCGTTCGAGCATTGTGCCTGTGATATACTGTACTCTTCTGTTTTGCATTTTCATTTAATATTTACAGTGCATATATTTTAGCAGTTCTGAAGAAATGGTAGAAATAAGAATGTTTGAAAAAAATATATGCTTTTTAAATGTACAGACTTGTCAGAGCTGAACGGAGCATGAAACTGTGTATCGTGACAAAGATGTAAGGAAAGACAATGGTGTGAATGGCAAGCTGTTCGGGCAATCACTAGTATGTACAAAGCAATCACTAGTATGTACAACGCAATCACTAGTATGTACAAAGCAATCAAAGCTGTTTGTACAATCGCTAGTATGTACAAAGCAGTTAAAGCTGTTCGTGCAATCACTAGTATGTACAAAGCAATCACTAGTATGTACACACACACACACACACACACGCACACACACACACACACACACACACACACACACACACACACACACACACAACACACACACACACACACACACACACACAAGCTGTTCGTACAATCACTAGTATGTACAACACTTAAAGCTGTTCGTTCAATCGCTAGTATGTACAAAACAGTCAAAGCTGTTCGTGCAACCACTAGTATTTACAAAGCAGATAAAGCTGTTGGTGCAATCACTAGTGTCTACAAAGCAGATAAAGCTGTTGGTGCTGTCACTAGTGTCTACAAAGCAGATAAAGCTGTTGGTGCTGTCACTAGTGTCTACAAAGCAGTTAAAGCTGTTGGTGCTGTCACTAGTGTCTACAAAGCAGTTAAAGCTGTTGGTGCTGTCACTAGTGTCTACAAAGCAGTTAAAGCTGTTGGTGCTGTCACTAGTGTCTACAAAGCAGTTAAAGCTGTTGGTGCTGTCACTAGTGTCTACAAAGCAGTTAAAGCTGTTGGTGCTGTCACTAGTGTCTACAAAGCAGTTAAAGCTGTTGGTGCTGTCACTAGTGTCTACAAAGCAGTCAAAGCTGTTGGTGCTGTCACTAGTGTCTACAAAGCAGTCAAAGCTGTTGGTGCTGTCACTAGTGTCTACAAAGCAGTCAAAGCTGTTGGTGCTGTCACTAGTGTCTACAAAGCAGTCAAAGCTGTTGGTGCTGTCACTAGTGTCTACAAAGCAGTCAAAGCTGTTGGTGCAGTCACTAGTGTCTACAAAGCAGTCAAAGCTGTTGGTGCAGTCACTAGTGTCTACAAAGCAGTCAAAGCTGTTGGTGCAGTCACTAGTGTCTACAAAGCAGTCAAAGCTGTTGGTGCAGTCACTAGTGTCTACAAAGCAGTCAAAGCTGTTGGTGATCTGTGTCCGAGTGGCCTGGAGCAGGGCGAGGCGTGTTGTCCGGTGATCTGTCCGGTTCTGTGTCCGAGTGGCCTGGAGCAGGGCGAGGCGTGTTGTCCGGTGATCTGTCCGGTTCTGTGTCCGAGTGGCCTGGAACAGGGCGAGGCGTGTTGTCCGGTGATCTGTCCGGTTCTGTGTCCGAGTGGCCTGGAGCAGGGCGAGGCGTGTTGTCCGGTGATCTGTCCGGTTCTGTGTCCGAGTGGCCTGGAGCAGGGCGAGGCGTGTTGTCCGGTGATCTGTCCGGTTCTGTGTCCGAGTGGCCTGGAACAGGGCGAGGCGTGTTGTCCGGTGATCTGTCCGGTTCTGTGTCCGAGTGGCCTGGAGCAGGGCGAGGCGTGTTGTCCGGTGATCTGTCCGGTTCTCCGCTCCCTCTTTGTTAAGGAGCCAGCCAGAGGAATTGTCCGGTGTGGCAGAGGAATTGTCCGGTGTGGCAGGCACGGAACACAGCTTGTACCATGCCTTACTGCCATGTTGTAAGGCTGTAATTCTGGTGTCTTTGTATCTGCTTGCAAAACCAGTTCAGCATTCTCTAAATAACTATATGCTTGCAAAACCAGTTCAGCATTCTCTAAATAACTATATGCTTGCAAAACCAGTTCAGCATTCTCTAAATAACTATATACTTGCAAAACCGTTCAGCATTCTCTAAATAACTATATGCTTGCGAAACCAGTTCAGCATTTTCTAAGTATGTGCTTGCAAAACGAATTCAGCATTCCTTAAGTATGTGCTTGCTAACCCAGCATTCTCTAAGTATGTGCTTGCTAACCCAGCATTCCCTAAGTATGTGCTTGCTAACCCAGCATTGTCTAAGTATGTGCTTGCTAACCCAGCATTCTCTATGTGTGTGCTTGCTAACCCAGCATTCTCTATGTATGTGCTTGCTAACCCAGCATTCTCTAAGTATGTGCTTGCTAACCCAGCATTGTCTAAGTATGTGGTTGCTAACCCAGCATTCTCTAAGTATGCGCTTTCAAAAAGAATTCAGCATTCCTTAAGTATGTGCTTGCTAACCCAGCTTTCTCTAAGTATGTGCTTGCTAACCCAGCATTCTCTAAGTATGTGCTTGCTAACCCAGCATTGTCTAAGTATGTGCTTACAAAATCAATGCTGCATTATCTACGAAGCGGTGGTATATGGTGAAACTGGACGGTATTCTCTTTCAACATGTTTGTAAATTGCTGGTTGTGTATACTTATAATAACGAATCAAACAGAATGCTACGTTACTGATAAGAGTAAAATCGAAAATAGTAAGCTTAAGGTATGTGTGTATATGCATGTGTATATGCATGTGCGTGTGTGTGTGTGTGCGTGCATGCGTGCGTGCGTGTGTGCGTGTGTGCGTGCGTGTGTGTGCGTGTGTGTGTGTGTGTGTGTGGTGTGTGTGTGTGTGTGTGTGTGTGTGTGTGTGTGTGTGTGTGTGTGTGTGTAAATAATTATGGTTTGAATCATCTGTGGGGAAACCAGGGTGTTTAACATTCCTTAAAGCATTTAAAACAGACTCGTCAGCGAATACAAACAAGGGTGGTGTTACCTCATGTGAAACACGTTTAAGTCAGGCTTGACCATGTCACCATTTTTGCATGAATTAAAGCATGCGAACGGAAAAATTGTCTATTGACAATAGGTTGGCTTTTTCACAACTGAGATCCCACAAGCTTTGCTCTACAAGAATGTTATTAAGCAGACGTAGCATGTCTAATTTGCTGTAACGAAATCGATCCAAGATTGATATTATCATGGCCTGTGTACAAATCCACAAGAGACGAGTAGATGCAATGTAAATATGTCAGATGTCCACCGTTTTTAACGGTAAACATTGCTTGTTTCTGCAAGGAAACAGGCCTACTCACCTCCGACTCGCCGATTTCCTACACCAGACTTTTCATACACACAACATTATTTCATCTGGACAGATGTTGTACCTGTGAAGATTTACACCGACCAAAACCTGCTTGATTGTGTTCTCCACCACAATTGGCATGGGCCCATGGCCTTTTTCAATAAACTATTCAGAATCAGACCCCCCCCCCTCCCCCCACCCCCACCCCCCGGCCCCTGCCCGCGTGTGTATGCGTTCTTTTAGGGTGGCAGTGTTGACGCTCAAATTGGCGGAGAGTTCGCGCGCTAATGTCTTTCCGATGCGCGTCCCGTCATTGTAATTGAGGTAAGCGCACTAAGGAGGCGGGCGAGGTCTTGCTTGAAGGGGTTTTTGTCAATCTTATTGATGCACCGGAACTGCCTTGTTTCTGGATGGATGACAGGGGTCGGGGCTCCGTGCCGACATCAAACGGCTGTACAGTGGAAAGTAGGCCTTTGACTAGCCACGGGAAGTGAGGGGACCATAGTCACTTCTGACAGTATAAGTGAGGAGACCATTCAGACATTACAAGTGAGGGGACCATAGTCACTTCTGACAGTATAAGTGAGGAGACCATTCAGACATTACAAGTGAGGGGACCATAGTCACTTCTGACAGTATAAGTGAGGAGACCATTCAGACATTACAAGTGAGGGGACCATAGTCACTTCTGACAGTATAAGTGAGGAGACCATTCAGACATTACAAGTGAGGGGACCATAGTCACTTCTGACAGTATAAGTGAGGAGACCATTCAGACATTACAAGTGAGGGGACCATAGTCACTTCAGACATTACAAGTGAGGAAACCATAGTCACTTCAGACAGTACAAGTGAGGGGACCATAGTCACTTCAGACATTACAAGTGAGGAGGCCATAGTCACTACAATAATTACATTGCAAGTGAGAAGGCCATAGTCACTACAATAATTACATTACAAGGGTTTCAACATCAGGCAGTGGGGGCATACCAATAGGTATGGGCTAAACATAAAAAATACCAAAACACACACACACACACACACACACACACACACACACACACACACACACACACACACACACACACACACACACACAACCATCATCACTACCACCACCACCATACACCGCATGATTTTCCTCGATGTTTTATTGAGATTGTTGAAAATTGACTTTCGAAACTCGCGAAAATACGACTGCATTTCTGCCCAGTGTTCTGTATCAGTGACGTCATACGCAAAGCCGGACTGTGTAGCGCCAGTATCATCCAAGTCACGAGCCAACCTTTCTCTGCTCTTCACTGCGAAAGAGCAACTAACATGGCCGCGCCCTGCGGAGGTCACATTCAAAGAAACAATAGATTTCTTCGTAGCCACGCGAGTCCAGCAGGTGAAAGTTGTTTCTGTGTAGCCACGTGAACCCTGCAGGTGAAACATTTCTACGTATCCAGGCCAGCCCTGCAGGTGAAACATTTCTACGTATCCAGGTCAATCCTGCAGGTGAAACAATTTTACGTATCCAGGCCAAGCAGGTGAAGCATTTGTATGTAGCCAGGCCAACCCTGCAGGTGAAAGCTGTTTCTATGTAGCCACGTGAACCCTGCAGGTGAAACATTTCTACGTAGCCAGGCCAGCCTGCAGGTGAAACATTTCTACGTATCAAGGTCAACCATGCAGGTGAAACATTTCTACGTAGCCAGGCCAGCCTGCAGGTGAAGCATTTTTATGTAGCCAGGCCAACCCCTGCAGGTGAAAGCTGTTTCTATGTAGCCACGTGAACCCTGCAGGTGAAACGTTTGTACGTAGCCAGGCCAGCCTGCAGGTGAAACATTTGTACGTAGCCAGGCCAGCCTGCAGGTGAAACGTTTGTAGGTAGCCAGGCCAGCCTGCAGGTGAAACGTTTGTAGGTAGCCAGGCCAGCCTGCAGGTGAAACGTTTGTAGGTAGCCAGGCCAACCTGCAGGTGAAACGTTTGTAGGTAGCCAGGCCAGCCTGCAGGTGAAACGTTTGTACGTAGCCAGGCCAGCCTGCAGGTGAAACGTTTGTACGTAGCCAGGCCAGCCTGCAGGTGAAACGTTTGTAGGTAGCCAGGCGTAGAGTTGTTGTGCGTGTCCAGCTGCTGTGTCGCTTCCCTTCCGTTCCCGTTAGGAGACCGCCGAGTCTGCAGCTGGTCTGTTGACAGACAGACCGAGCCAAGCAACAGCCTGGGTACTGTGAATGTCAATACGCATAAAACTATATCGGTTACTTGTCCGTTTTAAAGCGTTGGTGTGAGGGTATAACTTTGGTGATAGTGGACGAAGAGCAGAAAGAAGTCGATTTTCGTAGACTTTATTTCTTTTGATCTTGCTGTCCTTTGCCAAAGCTGGCCACAGTTACAAACTGTATGGCGGGTTCGGTTGGCTGTTAGCCTTCACTCACTTCTGTCTACTTGTCTGTCTGTCTTTACAATTGGTTTCTCTCTTTTTCTTATTGTTTCTTCCACCCCCACCCCCCCCCCTCTCCTCTCTCTCTCTCTCTCTCTCTCTCTCTCTCTCTCTCTCTCTCTCTCTCTCTCTCTCTCTCTCTGTTTCTGTCGGTCTGGTTCTCCCTCTCTTTCTCTTTGTCACTCTCTCTCCGTTTGTCTGTCTGTCTGTCTCTGTCTCTGTCTCTCTCTCTCTCTCTCTGGAGAAGTTGGAAGGTTTCCTATTCAAATTAATGCAAGTGTTCGCTGTATAAGATACTGGTTAAAATGAACACGCATGGATGAGCACAGACTGAGAGCACATAAAATGTTATTCAATTTGGACCAAAGGGGAAAAAACTAACTGGGCGACTAATGTTCGTAAAACATTATGTGTAGACGGATTCTCTTATGTTTGGGATAATCAGGGTGTGGGATGTAAGAGTGCATTTATTAGGGAGTTCAGACAACGACTTAATCACATGCGATGGCAAGCTTGGGATGACCATGTAAACATCAGTGACATATTTTCGTTACACAGACAATTTAAAACATTAGCTTGTGTTGAACCCTACATAATGTTAAATTTAAACAGATATATAAGGTATGCATTGACCAGATTTAGATTTGAGGTGTCAGATATTAAAGTACATAGATCAAGATTTAAACTTTATGATGTGGCTGAATTGAAATGTCCATTGTGTCTTTCAGCTGTGGATTATGAAGTCCATTTTGTTCTGTATTGCCCTGCATTTGAGGATTTAAGATACGTGTTTATAGAGTCAAAATATAACCCATGTGAATTTCGGTTGGCATTGCTCTTAGCTACTCAAAACGAACGCGTCTGGAAACACTTGCTTTGTTTCTGTATAAAGCATTCAGCAGAAGGAAAACCCTGCTATCGTGAAGAATTTAAATGTACATTACGAATTAATATTCAAGAACGTCATTATATTATCCTTTGCATATGCTTTTGCTCCCGCCTTGTGCGTTTGTTACATTCCAGCATCAGTAATTTGTTTACTGTGTGTGCATTGTCTTAAAAGGTTTATTGTACTTACACCCCTTCAAATGGGGCTATGGCCTTATTGAATAAAATGTCCGTGTTCCGTATTCTCTCTCTCTCTCTCTCTCTCTCTCTCTCTCTCTCTCTCCTCTCTCTCTCTCTCTCTGTCTCTCTGTATATATTGCCAGCCCCCCCCCCCCCCCCCCCCCAATCTGTCTCCCTTACACAAACGGCCGAGTGCAGGGGTGGCGGTAGTGAGGGTGTGTGGAGACGGAAAGCCCTTGTCTGTAATCGTATCACGTAGCGTGGCGGACATTTTGTGACCAATCAAAGCAGCCAGAGGGTTTTATTAAAGGATTAAGACCCTGCGGAACTGCTTGCTTTGATTGGTCAATACTATAAGACATCGATTACCATTGGCTCCAAACGGACCAGTCGTTATTCAGTCTGTGGCAGCTGGCGTTATTATTTTATAATCTCTCTCTCTCTCTCTCTCTCTCTCTCTCTCTCTCTCTCTCTCTCTCTCTCTCTAGCGATCACCTGACGTGGAGTGCGATGCAGTTTGTGGAATTGCGGGCCTGTCTCTCCAAGGAAGCCGGCATGGCAACAGGAATATACCGGAGCTGGTGACATGCCGTGTTGTGGCTGTGGACACGGGTCCACAGAGCGAGCGACAGACACACAGACAGAGGGAGAGACAGTGGTAGATAGACAAAAGGAGAGACGGTGGTAGACAGACGGAGAGGGAATGACAGTGGCACACAAACAGAGGTGGGGACCGTGGTAGACAGACAGGGAGAGACAGGGGTAGAGAGACAGAGAGGGAGAGACAGGGGTAGACAGACAGACAGGGGGAGACAGGGGTAGAGAGACATAGAGGGAGAGACAGGGGTAGACAGACAGAGAGGGAGAGACAGGGGTAGACAGACAGGGAGAGACAGGGGTAGACAGACATAGAGGGAGAGACAGTGGTAGACAGACATAGAGGGAGAGACAGGGGTAGACAGACAGAGAGGGAGAGACAGGGGTAGACAGACAGGGAGAGACAGGGGTAGACAGACATAGAGGGGGAGACAGGGGTAGACAGACAGAGAGGGAGAGACAGGGGTAGACAGAGAGGTAGAGACAGGGGTGGACAGACATAGAGGGAGAGACAGTGGTAGACAGACAGAGAGGGAGAGACAGTGGTAGACAGAGACGTAGAGACAGTGGTAGACAGACAGAGAGGGAGAGACAGTGGTAGACGGACAGAGAGGAGAGACAGTGGTAGACAGACAGAGAGGGAGAAACAAGGGTAGACAGACACAGAGGGAGAGACAGTGGTAGACATACAGAGAGGGAGAGACAGGGGTAGACAGAGAGGTAGAGACAGTGGTAGACAGACAGAGAGGGAGAGACAGTGGTAGACAGACAGAGAGGGAGAAACAGGGGTAGACAGACACAGAGGGAGAGACAGTGGTAGACGACAGAGAGGGAGAGACAGGGGAGACAGAGAGGTAGAGACAGTGGTAGACAGACACAGAGGGAGAGACAGTGGTAGACAGACAGAGAGGGAGAGACAGTGGTAGACAGACAGAGAGGGAGAGACAGTGGTAGACAGACAGAGAGGGAGAGACAGAGGTAGACAGACACAGAGGGAGAGACAGTGGTAGACAGACAGAGAGGGAGAGACAGGGGTAGACAGAGAGGTAGAGACAGTGGTAGACAGACAGAGAGGGAGAGACAGTGGTAGACAGACAGAGAGGGAGAAGACAGGGGTAGACAGACAGAGAGGGAGAGACAGTGGTAGACAGACAGAGAGGGAGAAACAGGGGTAGACAGAGAGGTAGAGAGGGAGAGAGACAGCGGTAGACAGACAGAGAGGGAGAAACAGGGGTAGACAGAGAGGTAGAGACAGTGGTAGAGAGAGAGGGAGAGAGACAGCGGTAGACAGACAGAGAGGGAGAGACAGTGGTAGACAGACAGAGAGGGAGAGACAGGGGTAGACAGAGAGGTAGAGACAGTGGTAGAGAGAGAGGGAGAGAGACAGCGGTAGACAGACAGAGAGGGAGAGACAGTGGTAGACAGAGAGGGAGAGACAGTGGTAGACAGACAGAGAGGGAGAGACAGTGGTAGACAGACACAGAGGGAGAGACAGAGGTAGACAGACACAATGGGAGAGGCAGTGGTAGAGAGGGGGAGACAGTGGTAGACAGACAGAGAGGGAGAGACAGTGGTAGACAGACAGAGAGGGAGAGACAGTGGTAGACAGACAGAGAGGGAGAGACAGTGGTAGACAGAGAGGGAGAGACAGCGGTAGAGAGAGAGGGAGAGACAGTGGTAGACAGATAGAAAGGGAGAGACTGTGGTAAACAGACAGAGAGGTAGAGACAGTGGTAGAGAGAGAGGGAGAGACAGTGGCAGACAGAGAGGGAGCATGTAACAGCAAAAAAAAGAAACAGTGGTAGACAGACAGAGAGGGAGGGAGAATATAGTGATTAGTAAATCATTAAAAGGTGTCATTTTTATACACATCAAACATGAATATTAATAAATGAACTTTCAGACCTAAATATAATGCCTGAACAATCAATTACTTGCTTGCCTCCCCTCCACCACCCTCCACACACACACACACACACACACACACACACACACACACACACACACACACACACTTCGACCTCATAATTATTATAGTTCGTAGAAAATAGTGTCTATGCACCTATTGGATCCAAGAGCTGGTAATTGTATACCCTTCAGGCTTATGTTCCCTTGTCTGTATAGTCTGCCTCAGTACTCTCCCTTTACCTCACTGTCAGTCACACGTCCTCACGTACTCATTGTCATAATGTCAGCGTTCATTGTTCTAACAATACGTGCTCACTGTGATATTGTCAGCGTTCACTGTTCTAGCAACACGTGCTCACTGAGATAATTATGATGTGTCAGCATTCAGTATCCTTCACAATACCTACCCATTGTGATATGACTGTCAGCATCCAACGCCCTCACAATACGTACTCAGTGTAATATGTGTCAGCATGCTCAGTGTGATAATCTGTGACTGTCAGCATCCAACGCCTTCACAATACGTAATCAGTGTGATAATCTGTGACTGTCAGCATCCAACGCCTTCACAATACGTAATCAGTGTGATAATCTGTGACTGTCAGCATTCAACGCCTTCACAATACGTAATCAGTGTGATAATCTGTGACTGTCAGCATCCAACGCCTTCACAATACGTAATCAGTGTGATAATCTGTGACTGTCAGCATTCAACGCTCTCACAATACGTAATCAGTGTGATAATCTGTGACTGTCAACATTCAACGCCCTCACAATACGTAATCAGTGTGATAATCTGTGACTGTCAGCATCCAACGCCTTCACAATACGTAATCAGTGTGATAATCTGTGACTGTCAGCATTCAACGCTCTCACAATACGTAATCAGTGTGATAATCTGTGACTGTCAGCATTCAACGCCCTCACAATACGTAATCAGTGTGATAATCTGTGACTGTCAGCATTCAACGCTCTCACAATACGTAATCAGTGTGATAATCTGTGACTGTCAGCATTCAACGCTCTCACAATACGTAATCAGTGTGATAATCTGTGACTGTCAGCATTCAACGCCCTCACAATACGTAATCAGTGTGATAATCTGTGACTGTCAGTATTCAACGCCCTCACAACACTTCACTGTCACTCACAAAACGTACTCATTATGATATGATTGCGTCAGTCGGCGAAGGGGCGAGACGCAGTTTTGCTGCGTCAAAATCAGACAGTCTGAAGGAGCAAGACGCTCTTTTTCTGTGTCAAAATCCGACAGTCTTAAGGGGCCGGATGCAGTGTTGCTGTGTGGGAAGCGGACAGTCTTAAGGGGCCGGATGCAGTGTTGCTGTGTGGGAAGCGGACAGTCATTCTTAAGGGGCCGGATGCAGTGTTGCTGTGTGGGAAGCGGACAGTCATCCTTAAGGGGCCGGATGCAGTGTTGCTGTGTGGGAAGCGGACAGTCATCCTTAAGGGGCCGGATGCAGTGTTGCTGTGTGGGAAGCGGACAGTCATCCTTAAGGGGCCGGATGCAGTGTTGCTGTGTGGGAAGCGGACAGTCATTCTTAAGGGGCCGGATGCAGTGCTGCTGTGTCAAACTCCCCCGCCCTGGGGCGCAATCAGGGCGCCAAGAAGTTGCGCATTGATCGTGCAGTTGATGCTTTCTCTTGCTGGTACGGGCGGGGAGGGGAGGTTGGGGGTGCGGGGAGGGGGGGGGGGGGGGGGGGGGGGGCGATTAACGGCGTTTTTGGCGGAACCTCATTGAGATGGGAAAGACGGGAAGCCGACAGGGCATGGGAATATTAATGCTCGTTTAGCATGGTCATGTTTTTTGGCTTCCTCTCCACCATCTTGTGCGCCCTGATGTAACCGTACTGGTTGACTGGGCGTTAAACATCAAGTTACTATAGTTACCACCGGCTGATATAACCGTCCTGGTTAACTGGGCGTAAGCCATCAAGTTACTAGTTACTACCGGCTTGTGTCGCTGATCTGACGTCGTTGTTGTGGTTTTATAAGATCCGGGTTTTACTGGCCTTGGCTGTTTTTGTCCCTGCGGCAGTTAAGGTTGTTGTGGCTTTGTAAGACATGGCTTCCGTCACAGCGGCCTCACGACCCTCCTGCGTTGCTGGTCTGACAAATTTATGGTGGTTTTTATGGCATGCACTTTCACTGGCCTTCCGACCGTTTTGTGTCCCGAATCTAACAACGTTCTGTGCTTTTATATACATTAGAACATGATTTGTTGTACTGTTAAGATTTTACTGACTTACATCAATAGTGTTTCATGTCATATTGTGGGCTGTCATAGTGTGCCATGTCATAATGTGCCATGCCATAGTGTAACCCTGTCGTAGTGTACCTTGTCATATTCTGCCCTGTCATAGTGTGTCACGTCATAGTGTGCCATTTCATAGTGTGCCCTGCCATAGTGTGTCACGTCATATTGTGCCATGTCATAGTGTGCCCTGTCCTAGTATGTCACGTCATAGTGTGCTATGTCATAGTGTGCCCTGTCATAGTGTGTCACGCCATAGTGTGCCCTGTCATAGTGTGTCATATCATAGTGTGCCATGTCATAGTGTGCCATATCATAGTGTGCCATGTCATAGTGCTGGGTTACCGTGCCCTCAGCTGCTGGCCCTGAGCCAGTGTTTATCATTTCAGCCTACAGTAGGTAACAGCTAGCAGGCCCGAATCGACCTGCACTTAACCGCAATACGGACTGCAGCAGGTAACAGCTAGCTGGCCCGAATCGACCTGCACTTAACCGCAATACGGACTGCAGTAGGTGAGAATACCGACTGAAGTAGGTGAGAACACGGACGGACTAAAGTAGGTAAGAATACGGACTGAAGTAGGTGAGAACACGGATGGACTAAAGTAGCTGAGAACAAGTAGGTGAGAACAAGGACTGAAGTAGGTCCAAACATATAAAAGGTTCAAAAGAACGCTTATTTATTATGACGCAGACATACAATCTGCAAATTTTCGGGGAAACCCCCTTTGTCAAGCTACAATATGACACTTAACAAAACGGACTGAAGTAGGAGACAACACAGCCTGCATTAGGTGAGAACACAGACCGCAGTATGCGATGCTACAACCGGCAGTAGGTGAAGTCAAACTAATCCAGCCTGCAAAAGTTGACACTACAGCCTGCAGGTGGCAAAAATACTGCGTACACATTTTAAAATACCACCGGAAGTAGCAGCCTGAAGTACGTCAGACAACAGCCTGAATTAGGTCAAACAAAGTCTGAAGTAGGTCAGACAACAGCCTGAACTAGGTCAGACCACAGCCTGAAATAGGTCTGACAAAAGCCTGAAATAGGTCAGACAACAGCCTGAACTAGGTCAGACAACAGCCTGTTTCGTGCGTGTATTATGTGAACTGTGAGCGTCGCCTCCTCACAACACACTCCACCGCTCCTCCGTGAAGACCTCCATGTGGACCCCCACCCCCCACCCCCACCTCCCTTCCATCGGGCGTTAAATCATCTACCTACAGCTGATGGGGAGGCTTTGATCAGCTCTGACCTACATCCCGCTTCTCTCTCTGACCTACATCCCGCTTCTCTCTCTGACCGAGTGTTAACTACCAATCATCTGCCCACCGCTGAGGGCTCAGTGTTGATCAGATTCCACCCTCGGCGCTGACCCTGGCGCTGGGCGCTGAAAAGCAATCACGTGGCGATGGCTGGCGGTGGTCAGCCCTGGGTCATGTGGGGACGGTGGCCATCTGTAGGCCATGTGTGGACGGTGGTCATCACCAGGCCATGTGAGGACGGTGGCCATCTGTAGGCCATGTGGGGACGGTGGCCAGCCCTGGGCCATGTGGAGACGGTGGACAGCCCTGGGCCATGTGGAGACGGTGGCCAGCCCTGGGCCATGTGGGAACGGTGGCCATCTCTAGGCCCTGTGGGGACGGTGGCCATCTCTGGGCCATGTGGGGACGGTGGCCATCTCTAGGCCATGTGGGAACGATGGCCATCTCTAGGCCATGTGGGGACGGTGCTCAGCCCTGGGCCATGTGGGGACGGTGGCCATCTCTAGGCCATGTGGGGACGGTGGCCATCTCTAGGCCATGTGGGGACGTTGGCCATCTCTGGGCAATGTGGGGACGGTGGCCATCTCTAGGCCATGTGGGGACGGTGGCCAGCCCTGGGCCATGTGGGGACGGTGGCCATCTCTAGGCCATGCGGGGACGGTGGCCATCTCTACGCCATGTGGGGACGTTGGCCATCTCTGGGCAATGTGGGGACGGTGGCCATCTCTAGGCCATGTGGGGACGGTGGCCAGCCCTGGGCCATGTGGGGACGGTGGCCATCTCTGGGCCATGTGGAGACGGTGGCCATCTCTGGGCCATGTGGAGACGGCGGCCAGCCCTGGGCCATGTGGGGACGGTGGCCATCTCTGGGCCATGTGGAGACGGTGGCCATCTCTAGGCCATGTGGAGACGGTGGCCATCTCTGGGCCATGTGGAGACGGTGGCCATCTCTAGGCCATGTGGAGACGGCGGCCAGAGCGCAGAAACCCGGCTGACCTCCAGCGCGGCATGAAAGTTAGCAGAGGCTGCAGATCATTTTTACGGTGCAACGATCAGTGGTGATCATCGAGGATGACAGCTGATGACGCCATGGCGGTCCGGTCCGGTCTGGTTCAAGGTCACATGGCAGGGCCGCGGGCCGCGTTTACCGTCATCATTAGCCCGATTGTATAATCATCTAGGCGTTATGTTACCACAGTTCGTAGTAGGCTACTCCCAGCCTGTCCACTGGCCCCTCAGCACTCCCAGCCTATCCACTGACCCCTCAAAATCCCAGCCTGTTCACTGGCCCTCATCACTTGCATCCTGTCCACTGGCCCCTCAGCACTCCCATCCTGTACACTGGCCCCTCAGCACTCCCATCCTGTCCACTGGCCCCACAGCACTCCAGCCTTTCCACTGGCCCCACAGCACTCCAGCCTTTCCACTGGCCCCACAGCACTCCCAGCCTTTCCGCTGGCCCCACAGCACTCCAGCCTTTCCACTGGCCCCGCAGCACTCCCAGCCTTTCCACTGGTCCTACAGCACTGTTTTAAAGAAGGGCGACATTTGCCGACATGTTTGTGCCCGCAAGCAGATCGGCGTTAAACAGTTTTACCGACAGTAGTCATCTTTCACCAATTATAACAACGTTTTGCCTCACACGCCATGGTGTCTTGTTTCAACCATTATAAAACCTTCACTTGAAATAACAGACGTTTTGCCTCACACATCATGGTGTCATGTTTCACAAATTATAACACCTTCACTTGAAATGGCAGACGTTTTGCCTCACACACCATGGTGTCATGTTTCACAAATTATAACACCTTCACTTGAAATGGCAGACGTTTTGCCTCACACGCCATGGTGTCTTGTTTCAACCATTATAACACCTTCACTTGAAATGACAGACGTTTTGCCTCACACACAATGGTGTCATGTTTCACAAATTATAACACCTTCACTTGAAATGACAGACGTTTTGCCTCACACACCATGGTGTCATGTTTCACAAATTATAACACCTTCACTTGAAATGGCAGACGTTTTGCCTCACACACCGTGGTGTCATGTTCCACAAATTATAACACCTTCACCTGAAATGGCAGATGTTTTGCCTCACACACCATGGTGTCATGTTTCACCCATTATAACACCTTCATTTGAAATGACAGACGTTTTGCCTCACACACAATGGTGTCATGTTTCACAAATTATAACACCTTCACTTGAAATGGCAGACGTTTTGCCTCACACACCATGGTGTCATGTTTCACAAATTATAACACCTTCACTGGAAATGGCAGACGTTTTGTCTCACACACCATGGTGTCATGTTTCACAAATTATAACACCTTCACTTGAAATGGCAGACGTTTTACCTCACACACCATGGTGTCATGTTTCACAAATTATAACACCTTCACTTGAAATGGTAGACTTTTTGCCTCACACACCATGGTGTCATGTTTCACAAATTATAACACCTTCATTTGAAATGGCAGACGTTTTGCCTCACACACCATGGTGTCATGTTTCACCAATTATAACACCTTCATTTGAAATGGCAGACGTTTTGCCTCACACACCATGGTGTCATGTTTCACAAATTATAACACCTTCATTTGAAATGACAGACGTTTTGCCTCACACACCATGGTGTCATGTTTCACAAATTATAACACCTTCATTTGAAATGACAGACGTTTTGCCTCACACACCATGGTGTCATGTTTCACCCATTATAACACCTTCACTTGAAATGGCAGACGTTTTGCCTCACACACCATGGTGTCATGTTTCATCACAAATTATAACACCTTCACTTGAAATCGCAGACGTTTTGCCTCACACACCATGGTTTCATGTTTCACAAATTATAACACCTTCACTTGAAATGGCAGACGTTTTGCCTCACACACCATGGTGTCATGTTTCAAAAATTATAACACTTTCATTTGAAATGGCAGACTTTTTGCCTCACACACCATGGTGTCATGTTTTACCCATTATAACACCTTCATTTGAAAAGACAGACGTTTTGCCTCACACACCATGGTGTCATGTTTCACCCATTATAACATCTTCACTTGAAATGACAGACGTTTTGCCTCACTCGATTAGTACTGAACTGTCCGGCACGTATCTGTCTGCTCCTCGCGGACAATGGAGCAGAGCACCGTTTCCCCGTCTTCAACTGAAAATGTCCAATACATCACCATATTCCTCCGGGTACTTGATGTTTGAGATGTGTGTCGGTACATGAAAGAGATGGAGGTTTGAGAATTGTCTCGGTACATGGGAATTGAGGTGTGAGAATTGTGTCGGTGCATGACAGAGAATGGAGATATGAGAATTGTGTCGGTACATGTCGGGGAATTGGGGTGTGAGAATTGTGTCGGTGCATGAAAGGGAATGGAGCAAGGCCCTTTAGGCAGCGACGGGCGTTCAGTTGATGATGATGATGATTGCTTTGATATAGCGCTCGCATGTGGTTCTGCATGAGTGACCAGCTTTTTATAGCGCATTTTTGAATATCCACCGAAGTGGTGTACTTACAGCGCTGGCATGGCTGGTGCCACACGAAACTGCTGCCATCCCAGCGCAAGTTCTGTGTACACCATACAACTATGCACTATGTCACTTCGTGCACAGCCACATTGCGTAAGGTGTATGTGTGTTTATCTGTAACCTTTTACGTGCTACTGAAATAAGACTGAGGGTGGAACAGATACCGAAATAAGAGTCAGCATACAAAGTTGACCCTGGAGAATAAAATTTTCCCGCCGCTCCTGCAGGGATTCGAACCCGCGACCTTTCTGTCTCAAGTCCGGCGCTCTAGCCACTGAGCTATCCCGGTCCCCAATTCCAACAGGACTAACGGCAAGCCAGTCCCGTAAGGCTAACGGCACGCCAGTCCCGTAACGTTAACGGCAAGCCAATCCCATAAGGTTAACGGCACGCCAGTCCCGTAACGTTAACGGCAAGTCAGTCCCGTAACGTTAACGGCAACTCAGTCCCGTAACGCTAACGGCAAGTCAGTCCCGTAAGGCTAACGGCAAGTCAGTCCCGTAACGTTAACGGCAAGTCAGTCCCGTAACGCTAACGGCAAGTCAGTCCCGTAACGTTAACGGCAGGCAGGTGAGAGCAGCAATGCGGATGGAAACGGGACTGTCGGCTTCATGCAACACGAGCAGTCAAGGCGACCAGCGCCTGTCACGCGATGCCTGTTACGTCATGCTACCTTTGCATTCGGCAGGGTGCACACTGTCGGCACAACGTACGCGTGCCAACATTCCGAGTGTGCACAGACCAGCGAGTGTGTACAGACCAGTGCACAGACCAGCGAGTAGTGCACAGACCAGCGAGTGTGCACAGACCAGCGAGTGTGTACAGACCAGTGCACAGACCAGCGAGTAGTGCACAGACCAGCGAGTGTGTACAGACCAGTGCACAGACCAGCGAGTAGTGCACATACCAGCGAGTGCGCACAGACCAGCGAGTGTGTACAGACCAGTGCACAGACCAGCGAGTAGTGCACAGACCAGTGAGTGTGCACAGACCAGCGAGTGTGCACAGACCAGTGCACAGACCAACGAGTGTGCACAGACTGACGAGTGTGCACAGACCAGCGAGTGTGCACAGACCCAGGGGCACAGACCAGTGCACAGACCAACGAGTGTGCACAGACCGCGAGTGTGCACAGACCAGATGCACAGACCAGCGAGTGTGCACAGACCAGTGCACAGACCACGAGTGTGCACAGACCGACGAGTGTGCACAGACCAGCGAGTGTGCACAGACCAGTGCACAGACCAACGAGTGTGCACAGACCGACGAGTGTGCACAGACCGGAGTGTGCACAGACCAGCGAGTGTGCACAGACCAGTGCACAGACCAACGAGTGTGCACAGACCGACGAGTGTGCACAGACCAACGAGTGTGCACAGACCAGTGCACAGACCGACGAGTGTGCACAGACCAACGAGTGTGCAGACCAACGAGTGTGCAGACCAGCGAGTTTGCAGACCAGCGAGTGTGCAGACCAACGAGTGTGCAGACCAGCGAGTGTGCAGACCAGCGAGTGTGCAGACCAGCGAGTGTGCAGACCAACGAGTGGCAGACCGCGAGTGTGCAAGACCAGCGAGTGGGGCAGACCACGATTGGGGACTCGAGTTGTCGGTGTGGAAGGAGTGTGCACAGACCGCGGCGCAAGGCAGATGGAAGGAGAGCCGAACTGTGGGCGTAGCTAGTGGTCTCTGAGATCTTGTCATGGTGTGAAGACGTGGTGACAGCCAGGGAGCAGTGGGCATATCAGTTTTCAAATTCCAAACCCGGGATATGTGGGACTGTATACCAACTCGCATATTATATACAACACTGACACGTCTTTTCTTGTTATAGGCAGACAATACCGTGTCACTTGTTACAGGGAAACAATACCGTGTCACTTGTTACAGTGAAACAATACCGTGTCACTTGTTACAGGGAAACAATACCGTGTCACTTGTTACAGGGAGACAATACCGTGTCACTTGTTACAGGAAACAATACCGTGTCACTTGTTACAGGGAACAATACCGTGTCACTTGTTACAGGGAGACAATACCGTGTCACTTGTTACAGGGAAACAATACCGTGTCACTTGTTACAAAAGGGAGGGGAAAAATACCGTGTCACTTGTTACAGGAACAATACCGTGTCACTTGTTACAGGGAAACAATACCGTGTCACTTGTTACAGGGAGACAATACCGTGTCACTTGTTACAGGCAGACAATACCGTGTCACTTGTTACAGGGAAACAATACCGTGTCACTTGTTACAGGGAAACAATACCGTGTCACTTGTTACAGGGAGACCTTACTGTCATTTATTAATGGGAAACGATGCTGTCACCTGTTACAGGGAGACAATACCGTGTCACTTGTTACAGGGAAACAGTTATGTCCCTGTTTACAAGGAAACAGCTGTTATGTGGCACTTGTAACAGGCATTTATTTTTGCTGCTTGTTACAGATATATAGTTTAGCTGCTCGTAACAAGGACAAAGTTTAGCTGCTTGTTACAGGGACATAGTTTTGCTGCTTGTTACAGGGACATAAGTTAGCTGCTTGTTACAGGGACAGACTTTAGCTGCTTGTTACAGGGACACACTTTAGCTGCTTGTAACAGGGACAAAGTTTAGCTGCTTGTTACAGGGACAAAGTTTAGCCGCTTGTTACAGGGACATACTTCAGCTGCTTGTTACAGGGACATAGTTTTGCTGCTTGTTACAGGGACATACTTTAGCTGCTTGTTACAGGGACACAGTTTTGCTGCTTGTTACAGGGACATACTTTAGCTGCTTGTTACAGGGACATAGTTTAGCTGCTTGTTACAGGAACAGTTGGCTGTGTATTTGTTGTGTCACTAGTTACAGGGAGAGTTGGTTATGTATTTGTTGTATCACTAGTTACAGGGAGAGTTGGTTATGTATTTGTTGTATCACTAGTTACAGGGAGAGTTGGTTATGTATTTGTTGTATCGCTAGTTACAGGGAGAGTTGGTTGTGTGTATGTTGTGTCACTTGTTACAAGGACAGTTGGCTGTGTATTTGTTGTGTCGCTAGTTACAGAGTATTTGCTTTGTCATTTGTTACACAGAGTTGGCTTTGTGTTTTGTCACTTGTCACAGAGAGTTGGTTGTGTGTTTTGTCAGTTGTCACAGAGAGTTGGTTGTGTGTTTTGTCAGTTGTCACAGAGAGTTGGCTGTGTGTTTTGTCACTTGTTACAGAGAGTTGGCTGTGTGTTTTGTCAGTTGTCACAGAGAGTTGGCTGTGTATTTTGTCACTTGTCACAGAGAGTTGGTTGTGTGTTTTGTCAGTTGTTACAGAGAGTTGGTTGTGTGTTTTGTCAGTTGTCACAGGGAGTTGGCTGGGTTTTTTTTCAGTTGTTACAGAGAGTTGGTTGTGTGTTTTGTCAGTTGTTACAGAGAGTTGGTTGTGTGTTTTGTCAGTTGTCACAGGGAGTTGGCTGTGTTTTTTTCCAGTTGTTACAGAGAGTTGGTTGTGTGTTTTGTCAGTTGTCACAGAGAGTTGGCTGTGTGTTTTGTCAGTTGTCACAGAGAGTTGGCTGTGTGTTTTGTCAGTTGTACAGAGAGTTGGTTGTGTGTTTTGTCAGTTGTCACAGAGAGTTGGTTGTGTGTTTTGTCAGTTGTCACAGAGAGTTGGCTGTGTGTTTTGTCAGTTGTTACAGAGAGTTGGTTGTGTGTTTTGTCAGTTGTCACAGAGAGTTGGTTGTGTGTTTTGTCAGTTGTTACAGGGAGAGTTGGCTGTGTGTTTTGTCAGCTGTTACAGAGAGAGCTGGTTGTGTGTTTTGTCAGTTGTTACAGAGAGAGTTGGTTGTGTGTTTTGTCAGTTGTTACAGGGAGAGTTGGTTGTGTGTTTTGTCAGTTGTTACAGGGAGAGTTGGCTGTGTGTTTTGTCAGTTGTTACAGAGGGAGTTGGTTGTGTGTTTTGTCAGTTGTTACAGGGAGAGTTGGTTGTGTATTTGGTGTGTCATGTTTTATAGGTTAAGAGTTGCTTGTGTATTTGTTGTTTCACTTGTTACAGATAAACTGTGAAAACGTGCTACTTAGGAAGCCATTTGGCAAAGTGAAAGCCAGGCGGACTTCATCTCATCGCCATTACATCACGATTAGTTGCTTCGTTTGCACAGCTATCGCTTGCGCGTGCGGGCTGTGTCGTCATTAGAGAGACATTTACACGTCACGGCACGAGATGGATCTGACATGACTGCCACAAATCGCCAAACCCATTCCGTCTAGATTACAAATCCTCACGATTTTTCACATTAAATTCCCCACAACCCCCTTCCACGTTCCAACGCCTAAGTCTTGTGTGTTAGCCCTTCACCCTAAGTCTGTGGAAGGCTTTGTGCAGCCATTTGTCACACGGAACCCTGGGGAAACGAGCTTCGCTTGTCGCAGAAACATTTCATTCCTGAAAACGGCGAGTTGTTGCCCGTGGTGGCTGGGGAGCGATTACCTCCCTTTCGGTGATGAGTTCATTCACAGCAGAATTGGTGTGCACCATGCCACAGGCGCAAGAAGTTGTTGACTTTGAGCAAAATAAGGTCGAAGTTTGTACGCATGTTATTACATACAGTCAGCTTCTTGATTCTGTCAGTCTGTATGTCTGTCTGTTGCTCTGTGTCTCTTTTTGTTCCCCCCCCCCCCCTCTCTCTCTCTCTCTCTCTCTCTCTCTCTCTCTCTCTCTCTCTCTCTCTCTCTCTCTCTCTCTCTCTCTCTCTCTCTCTCTCTCTCCAGTGATTGTTCTGTGTGCAGTCATTGTGCTGTGTGTTCTGTGTGCAGTCATTGTGCTGTGTGTTCTGTGTGCAGTCATTGTGCTGTGTGTTCTGTGTGCATTGTGCTGTGTGTGTTGTGTGTGTGCAGACATTGTGCTGTGTGTTCTGTGTGCAGTCATTGTGCTGTGTGTTCTTGTGTGCAGTCATTGTGCTGTGTGTTCTGTGTGCAGTCATTGTGCTGTGTTCTCTGTGTGCAGTCATTGTGCTGTGTGCTCCGTGTGCAGTCATTGTGCTGTGTGTTCTGTGTGCATTGTGCTGAGTGTTGTGTGTGTGCAGACATTGTGCTGTGTGTTCTCTGTGTGCAGTCATTGTGCTGTGTGTTCTGTGTGCAGTCATTGTGCTGTGTGCTCCGTGTGCAGTCATTGTGCTGTGTGTTCTGTGTGCAGTCATTGTGCTGTGTGTTCTGTGTGCAGTCATTGTGCTGTGTTCTCTGTGTGCAGTCATTGTGCTGTGTGCTCCGTGTGCAGTCATTGTGCTGTGTGTTCTGTGTGCATTGTGCTGTGTGTTGTGTGTGTGCAGACATTGTGCTGTGTGTTCTCTGTGTGCAGTCATTGTGCTGTGTGTTCTGTGTGCAGTCATTGTGCTGTGTGCTCTGTGTGCAGTCATTGTGCTGTGTGCTCCGTGTGCAGTCATTGTGCCGTGTGTTCTGTGTGCAGTCATTGTGCTGTGTGCTCTGTGTGCAGTCATTGTGCTGTGTGCTCTGTGTGCAGTCATTGTGCTGTGTGCTCCTGTGTGCAGTCATTGTGCCGTGTGTTCTGTGTGCAGTCATTGTGCCGTGTGTTCTGTGTGCAGTCATTGTGCCGTGTGTTCTGTGTGCAGTCATTGTGCCGTGTGCTCCGTGTGCAGTCATTGTGCCGTGTGCTCTGTGTGCAGTCATTGTGCTGTGTGCTCTGTGTGCAGTCATTGTGCCGTGTGTTCTGTGTGCAGTCATTGTGCTGTGTGCTCTGTGTGCAGTCATTGTGCCGTGTGTTCTGTGTGCAGTCATTGTGCTGTGTGCTCTGTGTGCAGTCATTGTGCTGTGTGCTCTGTGTGCAGTCATTGTGCTGTGTGCTCTGTGTGCAGTCATTGTGCTGTGTGCAGTCATTGTGCTGTGTGCTCTGTGTGCAGTCATTGTGCTGTGTGCAGTCATTGTGCTGTGTGCTCTGTGTGCAGTCATTGTGCTGTGTGTCTCTGTGTGCAGTCATTGTGCTGTGTGCAGTCATTGTGCTGTGTGTTCTGTGTGCAGTCATTGTGCTGTGTGCTCTGTGTGCAGTCATTGTGCTGTGTGTTCTGTGTGCAGTCATTGTGCTGTGTGTCTGTGTGCAGTCATTGTGCTGTGTGCAGTCATTGTGCTGTGTGCTCTGTGTGCAGTCATTGTGCTGTGTGTTGCTTGTGTGCAGTCATTGTGCTGTGTGCTCTGTGTGCAGTCATTGTGCTGTGTGTTCTTGTGCGTTGTCTGTGTGCAGTCATTGTGCTGTGTGTCTTGTGCAGTCATTGTGCTGTGTGTTCTCTGTGTGCAGTCATTTGTGTGTCTGTGTGTCATTGTCTGTGTGTTCTGTGTGCAGTCATTGTGCTGTGTGCTCTGTGTGCAGTCATTGTGCTGTGTGCAGTCATTGTGCTGTGTGCTCTGTGTGCAGTCATTGTGCTGTGTGCAGTCATTGTGCTGTGTGTTCTGTGTGCAGTCATTGTGCTGTGTGCTCTGTGTGCAGTCATTGTGCTGTGTGCATCACCCCACTCTGTGAGAGAGATCATGATTCAGGCGCACGACCTCAACTTTGACAACGGGGAATACGTCTTCTTTAACATCGACCTTTTTAACAGGTAAGCCTTACTCTGTCTGTCTGTCTGTCTGTCTGTCTGTCTTCTGTCTGTCTGTCTGTCTCTCTGTCTCTCTGTCTGTCTGTCTCTCTCTCTCTCTCTGACCGAGCATGTCTAATGCCTCTTCCCCTGTCTGGAATCTCAGGGCTGCCATTTGATTCCCCTTGTCTGTTTCCTCTCTTGTTTTTCTGCCTAGTCCTCTTGCACTTTCTGCCTTGTCTGTTTCCTCTCTTGTTTTTCTGCCTAGTCCTCTTGCACTTTCTGCCTTGTCGTGTTTCTGCTAATGGGCCATTCTCCTTACCCTTTTTCAGAAAACCCTCAAATACCTTTTGTTAATAGTTAGGCTTTTGTATGTTCAGCAGCGAGGAGATGATGTGCAGCTTGCTGCCATGTGACGCTGGTATTTTCTGTTATGCATTTATATAACGTTTTGTTTTCTTCCGTCCATTTCTTTATATATTTTTCTTTAATCTGATACCGATAACTTAGACAATGCCAGCGTGTCCTAGCCTCGTGTGTTCTTTTAATGGGTGTTATATTGAAGCGACTAACTGTTTTTGTTTCCTTTGCTTTAAACTTTTGTAGGGATTAGTTTTGTGGATCGATTTGAGAAAGGTTTATGTAATGAGAAGAGTTATGAACTGTGCATTCGCTTAAGACGGACCTTGGCTGACCTGAGGTGACCCTGTGCAGTTGACCTTGACTGACCTGACGTGACCCTGTGCAGTTGACCTTGACTGACCTGAGGTGACTCTGTGCAGTTGACCTTGACTGGCCTGAGGTGACCAAGTGCAGTTGACCTAGACTGACCTGAGGTGTCCCTGTGCAGTTGACCTTGACTGACCTGAGGTGACTCTATGCAGTTGACCTTGACTGACCTGAGATGACCCTGTGCAGTTGACCTTGACTGACCTGAGGTGACTCTATGCAGTTGACCTTGACTGACCTGAGATGACCATAGTACTAAGTAACTGACTAACACTGGCCTGTCCTCTTTCGCAGTCCTTTGTTCCTTACCGCTAAACCCCTTAGGAAACAAATCTTCATGGAGTACTTGAAACTAACAACTGGTACCACCAGAAAGATGAAAGGGTTTTCTATATGTTTCCTGTCTGGTTTAGATTATTCTGTTTTTAATCTGACCACACCACACCGTGTTGCAAACTTCTGCGACAAACAGTTTGGGGAAGTTACAAAGTTCGCAACAGAGGGTAGCGTCACGAATTGGCTAAGAGGTAAATATATACAACACAGACGTGAAAATTATCCATACCATAGGACAGAGAGATGAATTTTCTATCAGTTTCATATACTGGATTGATTCATGTGCGTGCAGTTTATTCAACCGCACCTTTTCGTGTTGCATAGTTTAAAAAGATTTACGAGTTTTCCCCCAATGTCGGATTTTTCTGCCTCGATTTTCGTCGTCTCATACGTCAGGAAATAGATTGACATTAAATAACGGCAGCACATAAAATATAATAATGACACCAGATGAAAGACGGAAGGTTCACCCATTCATTCTATATCCATTTTGATTTGTTTACCGTTGGGTTTCATCACACCAGACGGTGTTGCAAAGATCTGCGACAGGTTCCAAAGTTCTGTGATTGTGTCAACCTGTGTTTGGAGGATACTTCCGTACCCCTTTTATTGTGCCAGTAATGTGTGTTGGGGGGCGGGGGGTTACTTCCGTACTCCTCTTATTGTGCCAGTAATGTGTTGGGGGGGGGGTGGTTACTTCCGTACTCCTCTTATTGTGCCAGTAATGTGTGGTGGGGGGGGGGGTACTTCCGTACTCCTCTTATTGTGCCAGTAATGTGTGTTGGGGGGGGGGGGTACTTCATACCTTATTGTGCCAGTAATTTTGGTTGGGGGGTACTTCCGTACTCCTCTTATTGTGCCAGTAATGTGTGTTGGGGGGGGGGTTACTTCCGTACTCCTCTTATTGTGCCAGTAATGTGTGGTGGGGGGGGGTACTTCGTACTCCTCTATTGTGCCAGTAATTTTGGTGGGGTACTCCGTATTCTATTGTGCCAGTAATGTGTGTTGGGGGGGGGGGTACTTCCGTACTCCTCTTATTGTGCCAGTAATGTGTGTTGGGGGGGGGGGGTTACTTCCGTACTCCTCTTATTGTGCCAGTAATGTGTGTTGGGGGGGGGGGGGGGTACTTCCGTACTCCTCTTATTGTGCCAGTAATGTGTGTGGTGGGGGGGGGGTACTTCGTACTCCTCTTATTGTGCCAGTAATGTGGTTGGGGGGGGGGGGGGGTTACTTCCGTACTCCTCTTATTGTGCCAGTAATGTGTGTTGGGGGGGGGGGTACTTCCGTACTCTCTTATTGTGCCAGTAATGTGTGTTGGGGGGGGGGTACTTCCGTACTCCTCTTATTGTGCCAGTAATGTGTGTTGGGGGGGGGGTACTTCCGTACTCCTCTTATTGTGCCAGTAATGTGTGTTTGGGGGGGGGTTTACTTCCGTATCCTCTTATTGTGCCAGTAATGTGTGTTGGGGGGGGGGGGGGGTACTTCCGTATCCTCTTATTGTGCCAGTAAATGTGTTGGGGGGGGGGGAGGGGGTACTTTCGTACCACTCTCACTATGCCATTTTCAACAAACAAACAAAAGAACTTAATTATTCATAATATGTGGATCAATGAACATTTTCGCTTTGGCCACTCAAATTCCACAATAAAAAGGACAATGGTTTTAGACAGCTGAACATAAGAAAGGTAAAAGCATAGACAGCTGAACATAAGAAAGGTAAAGGCATAGACAGCTGAACATAAGAAAGGTAAAAGCATAGACAGCTGAACATAAGAAAGGTAAAAGCATAGACAGCTGAACATAACAAAGGTAAAAGCATACAAACAAAGCAAAGAGAGTAAAAGGCAGTAAAGCAGCGTGTCTGAGATCTGTGAAATGCAGTCATTGCACGTATTCCTGCCCTCCATCGCTTCTCCATCACCGCCAAAACAACGGCTACCCACAAACACAAGCACAGTCACACCTACACCCACATTAACAAAATATCACATTGACCACGTACAACCAAACACACACACACACAAACACACACACACACACACACACACACACACACACACACACACACACACACACACACACACACACACACACACACACACACACACACACCTGTCCATTATTTAACATAATACCATAATAATCGATATTATTCACGATATTAATGCCATCAGTAACCCAGTAAGTAAACATGGTGCTTAACGTCCACACAAACCACAAGGCTTATTAGGGACGGGGAGAAGGGGGGGGGGAGAAGGTTTGGAGGTGGAGGGAGAGGGAGATTACATACTTATCGCTACACCACCAGAATGACTTCTGCATTAAGGTGGACAGCGGTGAGAGCCATTTTTATGTTTCATAATTGTGAGGGACAAAGTCACAAGACAGCGTCCACAGACCACAACTTTCGAAAAGAAAGGAGAGCCGAAGCAGATTCGAACCGAGGTCCTTCTGCTTACCAGCCTAACGCCTTACCGCTAGGCCAAACCGACTCACGTAGTAACTCAGTAAACATACAACACTTACTTAACCCTCCGGCCCGCAACGTCTACAGTACGTGATTAGCCCTCCGCCCTTGCAGACAGTATCTATAACCAAGACGATCTCTTTCTGTCCCCTATCCGCGTACACCAACTCGCTTCCAGCGTCTATGACCGTTGCTTCTTGGTCCATTTCTTTCACAAATCAGGTCAAGGACCTCGGATTTCATATCTGTTTTGACCTGAACATGAAGAAACACACTAACACGTATCAAAAACCTACCTTGAACGTCAACGCGTCAGTATAAGACATCAAAACTCGTGTGACCTCGTATTATTCTCAAACTAATTCACTTCCGACTGGCTCTCCACACTCTGCCATTCATCATCATCAAACGGTTCAAACCTCTACAGCTAGGCTCATTTTCAGATCCACTTTGACGCAGCCCTGCACACCCCCACCCCACCCCCACCCCTACCCCCACCCCCGTCGCGAAGCCTGACTTAGTGTTGACTGGCGTATCAAATACAAACGATGCTGTCTCTCTTTCAAAGTCGTGACTGTCTGTGCTCCTGATTACCTTTCGGCTCTTTTCAAGCGTATCCACTATCCCGCACCGTTCATTCCTTTGATACAACATTGTTCAGAGTGAACAGTTACAATAGAAAACAGCGGAGTTTGCGGTCTCATTGTTCAGAAAGAACAGTTACAATAGAAAACAGCGGAGTTTGCGGTCTCATTGTTCAGAAAGAACAGTTACAATAGAAAACAGCGGAGTTTGCGCAGTCTCGTTTGTCGGGACCTTAAGTTTGCAATAAATGAAGCCACTCTGTCAGACGCTGTATATCCCCCTCTTTTTTTCAAAAGCAGTTCAAAGCCTATCTTATTCACAATTTTTCTAGCAACTCAAACTGTTGACATTTTGTCTCATTCTTGTCCTTTCTTCCTTGATCACGATTTGTTTTTGTACCTCCCACCCTTCCCGTGTGTGTGTGTGTGTGTGTGTGTGTGTGTGTGTGTGTGTCTGTTTGTGTTTGTGTGTGTGTGTGTGTGTGTGTGTGTGTGTGTGTGTGTGTGTGTGTGTGTGTGTGTGTGTGTGTGTGTTGTGTGTGTGTGTGTGTGTGTGTGTGTGTGTGTGTGTGTGTGTGTGTGTGTGTTTTCACTGCTGGAACTGCTCACCACTTTATGATGGAAAGACCGATCGATCACAACGACACAAAACTCGATGAAAAATGAGAATGTGATGTCTGGGTGAAATTGTATGAAAATTGCCGGGGCGTATTTCGCCCCGTTTCCCAACCATTTCCTTTGATGGAGGGAACTGTCGCCGGATTGTTTCGGACGCCGCCGGCCTGACGGCTCTCGCTCCGTCCCCGTCCACGTCCCTACTCTCGCCGGCTGCACGTCAAGGGCTGTGGGCCGTGAGACGGCAGTTCACTCCAGACCTCCAAACGCTTCTTCTTGAACGGGCCTACAGCTGCCATAAATCTGCAGCGTCTGCAGTACTTGTGTATTGTGTATTAGTTGGAAATGTTGTTAATAATTGTAAAGCGCTTTGAGCTCTTGTGAGAAAGGGTGTTTTGTAACTGTTAGTTGTTGTTGTTGTTGTCTCTGGTTTATTCGTCCAAATTCTCAGATAGTCTCGTGGTTACTTACCCAAAGACTTACATAGTCTCTGGGTTACTAATCTAAATTGTCAGACAATATCTGGGGTTTTCGTCCAATGTCGTTATAGTCTTTGTGTTGCTCAACCGAAGCCTCACGTCTGCATGTCTGAGTAAGTACACACAGGGCAACGTGTTTTCCATCATAGCATCCATTTATTACAGTCCGTTCGTGCTGCACAACATTCCCAAATGATTGCCGCTGGTTACCCGATCAGTTCTGTCTTCACTGGCATTTTGCGACGCTGCCTCTGATGGGCGATCGAGCTTTGCCCCTCGTCTGTGTGAACCACAATTATGGGCATTAAATAATTGTTGCTGAGCGACAACAGCATCAATGAGAATTTCCATAACAATGGCTAAACGGTCAAACCCTGCGGGACGCGGGAACAGAAACGGCTACCGAATATGAGTAAGAAAAAGCAGTAAGAAGAATGAAAGGATTAGGCTTGCTCCGTCTAACTGAACACGTATTGCCCACAGAGAGAGAGAGAGAGAGAGAGAGAGAGAGAGAGAGAGAGAGAGAGAGAGAGAGAGAGAAGAAGAAGAAGAAGGAAATGAAAACAAACAAAACCCCGGGAAATTCACGTGTCATTAACGAAGTGTTTGCTGCGTGTCAGTTACAGCCGATCACCACGCAACGCTAAGCCCTTCTATTACTGTACCCCTGGGATGGCTAAACCCCTTGTTACTTCCCCTGCGAGCGCTAAACCCCTTGTTACTTCCCCTGCGAGCGCTAAACCCCTTGTTACTTCCCCTGCGAGCGCTAAACCCCTTGTTACTTCCCCTGCGAGCGCTAAACCCCTTGTTACTTCCCCTGCGAGCGCTAAACCCCTTGTTACTTCCCCTGCGAGCGCTAAACCCATTGTTACTACCCCTGCGAGCGCTACATCTTTTGTCAATGTCCCTTCAAGCAACTCTTTGTTACTACCAAAGAGAGCACTAAATCCTTTGTTACTAACCCCGAGAACACGGAACCCTTTGTTACTGCCCTTAGAGCACTAAACCCTTTGATACTACCCCTGAGAGCACTAAATCCTTTGTTACTACCTCTTCGAGCACTAAATCCTTTGTTACTAACCTCTTCGAGCACTAAACCCTTTGTTACTACCACTCCGAGCACTAAACCCTTTGTTACTACCAAAGAGAGCACTAAATCCTTTGTTACTAACCCCGAGAGCACGGAACCCTTTGTTACTGCCCTTAGAGCACTAAACCCTTTGTTACTACCCCTGAGAGCACTAAATCCTTTGTTACTACCTCTTCGAGCACTAAACCCTTTGTTACTAACCTCTTCGAGCACTAAATCCTTTGTTACTACCTCTTCGAGCACTAAACCCTTTGTTACTATCACTCCGAGCACTAAACCCTTTGTTACTGCCCATGAGAACACTAACCTCTTCACTACTCCTGGTATCGCTAAACCGTTTGTTACTACCCCCTGGGAACGCTAAATCTCTTGTTACTCTACCCCTTGGGGTCGCTAAACCCTTTGGTACCAGAACCCCTGCGATATCTAAACCCTTTGTTACACGATCCCATGAGATAGCTAAGCCATTTGATACTCTAGCTCTAGCATTCACAAAAAGCTTCGCTATATTCTGCCCCACAAAATTGTTAACGTTTTTGTTGCTATACCCCCTGAAATCGCTAAAGCCTGTGTTTCACGTTGGGCAGGGCTGTGAGTTACCCTCGCCCCAAAATCGCTAAAGCCTGTGTTTCACGTTGGGCAGGGCTAAGTTACCCTCGCCCCAAAATCGCTAAAGCCTGTGTTTCACGTTGGGCAGGGCTGTGAGTTACCCTCGCCCCAAAATCGCTAAAGCCTGTGTTTCACGTTGGGCAGGGCTAAGTTACCCTCGCCACAAAATCGCTAAACGTTTTGTTACTCTGCCTCTTGGGGTCGCTAAGCCCTGTGTTACTTCCCCTTTCCCCGCCCAACGCCATGGTCAGACAGCCTGTTTGACGTAGGGCAGGACGGTGGTGCCTGAACAGCACGGGTAATCCTCATGTCGGACACATGGCTGACCCTCCGACAGTCTGCATAGCAATCACCGCCATCTTGTCAGTGGTGATTGCCAGGGTGAAGGGCAAGGAGAGGGGAGAGAGCGTGTGTGTGTGTGTGTGTGTGTGTGTGTGTGTGTGTGTGTGTGTGTGTGTATGTGTGTGTGTGTATGCATGTGTGTGTGTGTGTGTGTGTGTGTGTGTGTGTGTGTGTGTGTGTATGTATGTATGTATGTATGTGTGTCGTGTGTGTGTATGCGCGCGCATGTTTGTGTGTGCGTGTGTGTGTGTGTGTGTGTGGCTTGAGGGCGGGGGAGCGGATGGGTGGACGGGGGTGGGGGGTGGGGGGCAAAATACGGGGGCTCACGCAAGATTGGCTTTGGCACACCTTACTGTGCCTATCAGTGGGGAAATTCGGGCTGTCACTGGGCAGCTTTTGGAGACAGTACGGTATCTGGGCATCGCTGTGTCTGGCGTGCTGAGATGGTCCGGATTTAGGTGAACAATGGCAGGATCAGAGTGAGAGATGGAGAGCTGTGTTTGTGCTTCAAACTCTCTCTCTCTCTCTCTCTCTCTCTCTCTCTCTCTCTCTCTCTCTCTCTCTCTCTCTCTCTCTCTCTCTCTCTCTCACACACACACACACACACACACACACACACACACACACACACACACACACACACACACACACACACACACACACACACACACACACTCATTCATTTCATTTTTGTCTGCTGAACTTTGAACCAGTTCAGGAAAGTTTATACAACCGTGTTGGCGTTGAACGCGATCCAGTCTTCCACAATGTTAAGAAACGTTAGTTACAGAACACTGTGACTCTAGCGAAATATATTGCAACAGCTGAGAAAGTAAAAGGGGCTGCACGTAGGAATTCCGAAGTTATTAAATGTAGAATAGGGGCTGCACGTAAGAATTCCGAAGTTATTAAATGTAGAATAGGGGCTGCACGTAAGAATTCCGAAGTTATTGAATGTAGAAAAAGGGGCTGCACGTAAGAATTCCGAAGTTATTGAATGTAGAAAAAGGGGCTGCACGTAAGAATTCCGAAGTTATTAAATGTAGAAAAAGGTTGTAGTCTTCAAGCTACGTTATTTTAAACCAAACATTAGAGGGGGGAGAGAGGGAGAAGGAGAGAGAGAGGGAGAAGGAGAGAGAGATGGAGAGAGAGAGAGAAGGGGAGTGGGAGAGAGAGAGAGGGGGGGGGAGATGGAGAGAGAGAGGGGGGAGATGGAGAGGGAGATAGAGAGAGAGAAAGAGAGGGGGGAGAGAGCGAGAGAGAGAGATAGAGAGGGAGAGGGAGAGAGAGGGTCTGTCAGTGGTATTTCGCAGACTGCTCATTTGGTATGTGCGACTGACTGGGTATGTTTTATTGATCTGTCTCAGCACTTGTTGACTGCCTCATTATGTTTTATTGATCTGTCTCAGCACTTGTTGACTGCCTCATTATGTTTTATTGATCTGTCTCAGCACTTGTTGACTGCCTCATTATGTTTTATTGATCTGTCTCAGCACTTGTTGACTGCCTCCTCTCCAGATGAGCCCTAAGCACTTCACAATGGCGACTCTAGCGCTGTCGTCTCCGCGTCTGAGTCAAAGTGTAGTTCAGTTTCTTGCGCTACTCTACATAACGGACGAATCGACCCTTTGTCAGTACGTCTTTCATATCGGTAATCTGACCAGCAATGTCTGAGATACCCGAGACAGGTTTTCGTATCATGAGCGGTTCAAACTGCCCTTCGAAACATTAAATCTGTCGCTATTTTCAACATCAAAAAATGCCAATCTTGTCACCCGCAAACAGTTGTTTTTCACGAACAACTAATTTTCAATTTGTTTTAAATAAATTGTTTTATGAAGCCTGCTGCTGGCATCCAGCAATGGAAACACTGTAGGAAATGTGTCAGTCGACTTGTACAATGTACCTAGTTTGTTGGCTTTCGTTTTACTTCATGAAGGGCTATATGGCCTCTCTCTCTCTCTCTCTCTCTCTCTCTCTCTCTCTCTCTCTCTCTCTCTCTCTCTCTCCCTCCCCTGTAACTTCTGGCCAGTACTGATAAAAAAAAGTGCATGGTGATAATAATCTGTAAAACTACGCGTTGTTAGCAGTGTTGGTGGCCCAAACGTATTTGGAAAGTTACATGAGATGTTTGTTTTGTGTGTGAACGCCATAGTTTGTGTTTGAACACCATGGAGCCCCATGGAAGACGATGTCTCTTTGTTGTCCGTGTGTAGCAGTGCTAACTAAGACGGTGTCTCTTTGTTGTCCGTGTGCCACAGCACTGTGGAAGACGGTGTCTCTTTGTTGTCCGTGTGCCACAGCACTGTGGAAGACGGTGTCTCTTTGTTGTCTGTGTGCCACAGCACTGTGGAAGACGGTGTCTCTTTGTTGTCCGTGTGCCACAGCACTGTGGAAGACGGTGTCTCTTTGTTGTCTGTGTGCCACAGCACTGTGGAAGACGGTGTCTCTTTGTTATCCGTGTGTAGCAGCACTGTGGAAGACGGTGTCTCTTTGTTGTCTGTGTGCCACAGCACTGTGGAAGACGGTGTCTCTTTGTTGTCCGTGTGTAGCAGCACTGTGGAAGACGGTGTCGCTTTGTTGTCTGTGTGCCACAGCACTGTGGAAGACGGTGTCTCTTTGTTATCCGTGTGCCACAGCACTGTGGAAGACGGTGTCTCTTTGTTGTCTGTGTGCCACAGCACTGTGGAAGACGGTGTCTCTTTGTTGTCTGTGTGCCACAGCACTGTGGAAGACGGTGTCTCTTTGTTGTCCGTGTGTAGCAGCATTATGGAAGACGGTGTCTCTTTGTTGTCAGTGTGTAGCAACGCTATGGAAGACGGTGTCTCTTTGTTATCCGTGTGCCACAGCACTGTGGAAGACGGTGTCTCTTTGTTGTCCGTGTGCCACAGCACTGTGGAAGACGGTGTCTCTTTGTTGTCCGTGTGCCACAGCACTGTGGAAGACGGTGTCTCTTTGTTGTCCTATTATTAGGGAGACCTCTTAACATCTTGTCTTCTAGTTTTGTAAGTACAGCGTGGCTGCTATTGACGGTTTAATTTTTCCACTTAAATAGAACCACGCTGCTGCTATTGATGATTTTACGTTTTCACCCTCCGTGCTGTGCTGCTGTTATTGGTGATTTTAACTGTCCACGCTCTGTATTTAGTGATTTTAAGTGTCCACGCTTTGTGCTGTCTGTTGATACTGACGATATGATTTTCCCCGTTATATAAACACCACCAGTGAGCCAACCTCGTCGACATGTCAAAGTTTGACATCAACGGTTTTCCGTAAAACAGGAGCTTGACTTTCTCGTGCAGGTGATACGGGGACAGTTTGAGTGAAAACAGCCCGACTTCCTGAATTGTATCGATTTTCCTCTTGTGCACTTCGACGCTTTGGCGATTTGCTTTGTGGGAACAGCGCCACCTCCTGGCGAGTCTGCATCGATATGATAATTGTGATTTTTATCGCGCCTCTCTCAGTGGTCCCGGCCCAGCACTGCGCACATCGCGTCAGACACACAATAGGTAAGAAACAGTCACACAATAGGTAAGAAACAGTCACACAATAGGTAAGAAACAGTCACACGATAGGTAAGAAACAGTCACACGATAGGTAAGAAACAGTCACACGATAGGTAAGAAACAGTCATAAAAACAGGATCTGGGGAGCACCACTGTGTAAAGTATCGCAACAAAAATAATGAACGATCAATAAGACAGTGCATATCAGTAATTACGAAATGGTGTGCGTATGTTTAAAATGGAACTGCACTAGCAAACACTTACACACCTACACACACAAAATGCACGGGAACACTCATTTCACTTTTCAACACAAGAGACGAGACAAGTCATGTTCAATGAATAATGAACGGTCAGTAAGACAGCATTACACGTGATACTAACTTGATTAGTGTCATTTTGAATAAACTCAAGTACACCATGCAGCAAGCGAGTAGTCATTTCCACACCCGTAAAGGCATTCATGTACACACCTGTACAGGCATTGCCGCTATTGGCTCCTGGCTCTCTGATCTCCCGCACACCTGTACAGGCATTGCCGCTATTGGCTCCTGGCTCTCTGATCTCCCGCACACCTGTACAGGCATTGCCGCTCTTGGCTCCTGGCTCTCTGATCTCCCGCACACCTGTACAGGCATTGCCGCTATTGGCTCCTGGCTCTCGGCTCTCTCATGTCCCTCTGTAACATTGTTCTTACGTCGTATCACTGTTCTCTCTTGCTAACACATTACCGTTCTCCTTTCTGTGGCGTTGTTTTCTCCCAGTGTAACGTTGTTCTCCATTTATAGCACTGTCCTTCCTTTGTAACGTTGTTCTCCATTTGTAACGCTTTTCGCCCCTGATAGCACTTTGTAACAAAGTTCTCCCTTTGTAACGTTGTTCTCCATTTGTAACGCTTTTCGCCCCTGATAGTACTTTGTAACATTGTTCTTTCTTTGTAACGTCGCTCTTCCTGTATAACATCATTGTCCTTTTAAGCCGATCTGGGCTAACTCCCACCTTGTGTGGTTAATGGACGCTATAGCGACATTAGTGTGGTCATTGTGGTTATTGGTTCATGTCGATGACAGCGCTTTTGTTCATGCGACATCTACTGTTCATGGCGATTCTTTGTAGCAATGCTACAGTTCCTGGTGGTTCTGTGTCACAACGCTGCTATTCCTGGTGATTCTGTGTAACAACGCTGCTGTTCGTGGTGGTTCTCTGTAACAACGCTAATGTTCATGGTGGTTCTCTGTATCTGTAACAACGCTACTGTTCGTGGTTGTTCTCTGTAACAACACTAATGTTCATGGTGGTTCTCTGTAACAACGCTACTATTCGTGATGGCTCTCTGTAACAACGCTAGTGTTCATGGTGATTTTCTGTCTTTGACAACGCTACTGTTCATGGTGGTTTTCTGTCGTTGACAACGCTACTGTTCATGGTGGTTCTCTGTATTTGACAACGCTACTGTTCATGGTGGTTCTCTGTATTTGACAACGCTACTGTTCATGGTAGTTCTCTGTAACAACGCTAATGTTCATGGTGGTTCTTTGTAAGAACGCTACTATTCATGGTGGTTCTCTGTAACAATGCCACTGTTCATGATGATTCTCTGTAACAACGCTACTGTTCGTTGTGGTTCTCTGTAACAACGCTAATGTTCGTTGTGGTTCTCTGTAACAATGCTACTGTTCCTGGTGGTTATCCGTAACAACGCTACTGTTCCTGGTGGTTCTCTGTCTGTGACAACGCTACTGTTCATGGTGTTTTTTCTGTAACAACGCTACTGTCCATGATGGTTCTGCGTAGCAACGCTATTGTTCATGGTGGTACGCTACTGTTTATGGTGGTTCTCTGTCTATAACAACGCTACTGTTCACGATGGTTCTCTATGACAACGCTACTGTTCACGATGGTGCTCTATGACAACGCTACTGTTCATGGTGGTTCTCTATGACAACGCTACTGTTTATGGTGGTTCTCTGTCTATGACAACGCTACTGTTCATGGTGGTTCTCTGTCTATGACAACGCTACTGTTCATGGTGGTTCTCTGTCTATGACAACGCTACTGTTCATGGTGGTTCTCTGTCTATGACAACGCTACTGTTCATGGTGGTTCTCTGTCTATGACAACGCTACTGTTCATGGTGGTTCTCTGTCTATGACAACGCTACATTTCAGTGCTGTTCACTGTCTATGACAACGCTTAGTTCAGTGTTGTTCACTGTCTATGACAACGCTCAGTTCAGTGTTGTTCACTGTCTATGACAACGCTACTGTTCAGTGCTGTTCTCTGTCTATGAACGCAACTGTTCATGCTGTTAGTCTGTGACAGAGCCACAGCCTACAAACACTACTGACATGCCAGAGTTTGACATCAACGGCTTGCCATTGAATAAGAGCTGAACGTTTTCACGCGTAAATGATACACTTACAAAGAACACGTGCGAAAACAAGTTGCCAGTGTCAAATCGATTTTCGTCTTCGGCCGCAAGTCCACACTTCTGTATTGTCTTGTGGGGGCTCCAGTGCAGCTTTGCTCCGGTTCTGTAGCGATATCAGTTTGTGGTGGAACTTTACAGAGATACCTGTTCCTGGTGGACCTATACAGAGATACCTGTTCCTGGTGGACCTATACAGAGATACCTGCTCCTGGTGGACCTATACAGAGATACCTGTTCCTGGTGGACCTATACAGAGATACCTGTTCCTGGTGGACCTATACAGAGATACCTGTTCCTGGTGGACCTATACAGAGATACCTGCTCCTGGTGGACCTATACAGAGATACCTCTTCCTGGTGGACCTATACAGAGATACCTCTTCCTGGTGGACCTATACAGAGATACCTCTTCCTGGTGGACCTATACAGAGGTACCTCTTCCTGGTGGACCTATACAGAGATACCTGCTCCTGGTGGACCTATACAGAGGTACCTCTTCCTGGTGGACCTATACAGATACCTGTTCCTGGTGGACCTATACAGATATACCTGTTCCTGGTGGACCTATACAGATATACCTGTTCCTGGTGGACCTATACAGAGATACCTGTTCCTGGTGGACCTATACAGAGATACCTGTTCCTGGTGGAACTTTACAGAGGTACCTGTTCCTGGTGGAAACTTACAGAGATAGCCTAACTGTTCCTGGTGGCATCTTACAGCCGTACCTGTTCCTGGTGGTATCTTACAGCTGTACCTGTTCCTGGTGGTATCTTACAGCCGTACCTGTTCCTGGTGGTATCTTACGGCCGGAGCTGTTCCTGGTGGTAACTTACGGCCGTACCTGTTCCTGATGGTATCTTACGGCCGTACCTGTTCCTGGTGGAATCTTACAGCCGTACCTGTTCCGGTGGTATCTTACGGCCGTACCTGTTCCTGGTGGTATCTTACAGCCGTACCTGTTCCTGGTGGAATCTTACAGAGATAGCCTACCTGTTCCTGGTGGTATCTTACGGCCGTACCCGTTCCTGGTGGAATCTTCCAGCCGTACCTGTTCCGGTGGTATCTTACGGCCGTACCTGTTCCTGGTGGTATCTTACAGCCGTACCTGTTCCTGGTGGTATCTTACAGCCGTACCTGTTCCTGGTGGAATCTTACAGAGATAGCCTACCTGTTCCTGGTGGTATCTTACAGCCGTACCTGTTCCTGGTGGTATCTTACAGCCGTACCTGTTCCTGGGCGCCCCACCTGCCCTACCTACCTATATTACATCACTATCTCATCTTATAACTGCGATATTATTGCGGTAATTTTTCAGCATGTCTTTGCATACTGCAAACTTACGTCGACGTCAAATACAAAATAATAAATACCGTTTGGAACTTTTGGTCGAGAGATCAGTTCCTGCTCTTTCACCAGGACTAGTGAAAAAAGAACCCTGTCTACTAAAACCACCGAGTGAAACGAGTGGAACTGCATTCAGCTGAGTACAGAAGTGTGGACTTGTGGGCGAAGACGAAAGATGTATCAGTCATCAATACGCGTGTGTTCAATTCCCTGATACACCAGTAGAGCGCACATCATTGCATTTGGGCGTAACGCTCAATTTGTTGTGAATACTAGTGCGTTACATTACATTAATAGAGCACACAACGCTTAGTTTGCTATCAGTACTAGTACGTTACATTACATTAATAGAGCACACAACGCTTATTTTGTTGTCAGTACTAGTACGTTACATGACATTAATAGAGCACACAACGCTTATTTTGTTGTCAGTACTGTGTTAGTGCGTTACATTACATTAATAAAACACACAACACTCAGTTTGTTGTCAGTACTGTGTTAGTGAGTTACATTACATTAATAAAACACACAACACTCAGTTTGTTGTCAGTACTAATGAGTTACATTACACTAATGGAGCGCACAGCACTCAGTTTGTTATCAGTACTGTACTAGTGCGTTACATTAAATTAATAGAGCACATAACGCTTAGTTTGCTATCAGTACTGTTTTAGTGCGTTTCATTACATTACTAAAACACACAACACTCAGTTTGTTGTCAGTACTAGTGAGTTACATTACATTAATAGGGCGCACCGCACTCAGTTTGTTGTCAGTACTAGTGAGTTACATTAATAGGGCGCACAGCACTCAGTTTGTTGTCAGTACTAGTGAGTTACATTAATAGGGCGCGCAGCACTCAGTTTGTTGTCAGTACTAGTGAGTTACATTACATTAATAGAGCGCACAGCACTCAGTTTGTTGTCAGTACTAGTGAGTTACATTATATTAATAGAGCACACAGCACTCACTTTGTTATCAGTACTGTACTAGTGCGTTACATTACACTAATAAAACACACAGCACTCAGTTTGTTGTCAGTACTGTAATTGTGCGTTACATTACACTAATAAAACACACAACACTTAGTTTGCTGTCAGCACTAGTGAGTTGCATTACACTAATAAAACACACAGCACTTAGTTTGCTGTCAGTACTGTACTAAAGCGTTACATTACACTAATAGAGTTGTTGTCAATAGCAGTGCGTTAATAGAGCGCACAGCACTCAGTTTGTTGTCAGTACTAGTGAGTTACATTATATTAATAGAGCGCACAGCACTCAGTTTGTTGTCAGTACTAGTGAGTTACATTATATTAATAGAGCGCACAGCACTCAGTTTGTTTTCAGTACTAGTAAGTTACATTATATTAATAGAGCACACAGCACTCACTTTGTTATCAGTACTGTACTAGTGCGTTACATTACACTAATAAAACACACAGCACTCAGTTTGTTATCAGTACTGTACTAGTGCGTTACATTACATTAATAGAGCACAAACCTTAGTTTGTTCAGTACTAGTGGTTACATTACATTAATAAAACACACACACTCAGGGTTATGGCTTCCCTAGGTTTTAGTACTGTTTTACTATGTTCGTACAGTTACATAATAGGCCCAGCACCAGTTGTTGTCAGTACAGTGAGTTACATTACATAATAGAGCGCACAGCACTCAGTTTGTTGTCAGTACTAGTGAGTTACATACTATGAGCGCACAGCACTAGTTGTTGTAGTACTAGTGAGTTACATTAATAATAGGAACTAGTTGTTGTCAATAAACAAGTCACTTTAAGTTTGAAACCCAGTCAGGGATTTTAGTTGTAGTAGAGCATTACACTAATCCAAAAAGTTTCGCAACTACTCACTTCATTAATTGTTCACAGTGCGTTTCATTACATTAATAAGGCGCACACCACTTAATTTCTTGTCAGTAAGCAAGCAACTCGGTGTTTTACGCCCAGGCAACTAGTACGGTTATATGAGGGCGAGTTGTTGTAGTACTAGTGCGTTACGTTACAGTAATAGAGCGCACACCACTAAGTTTGTTTTCAGTACTAGCGCGTTACATTACACTAACAGATCGCACATCACTTTAACTGTCAGTACGCGTGCATTCAGTTCCCCATCACACTACACTTAAGTGTCCAGTACTCCCCCCCCACCACGTCCTCTGTCTCTGTCTTTGTCTCTGTCTCTATCTGTCTGTCTGTCTGTCTGTCTGTCTGTCTGTCTGTCTGTCTGTCTGTCTGTCTCTCTCTCTCTCTCTCTCTCTCTCTCTCTCTCTCTCTCTCTCTCTCTCTCTCTCTCTCTCTCTCTCTCTCTCCTCAAATCTTCAGTACGCGTTCCCTATCACACTACACTTAAGTTGTCAGTACGCGTGCACTCAGTTCCCCAGCACAATCGTGGCTTGGTCCCTTGTGTCAGTACGCGTGTACTCAGTTCCCCATCACACCCGTGGCCCGGCCCCTGGTGTCAGTACGCGTGCACCCAATTCCCCAGCACACTCGTGGCCCGGCCCCTGGTGTCAGTACGCGTGCACTCAGTTCCACAGCACACTCGTGGCCCGGCCCCTGGTGTCAGTACGCGTGCACCCAGTTCCCCAGCCCCTGGTGTCGGCGCCCCTAGGTCCGTGGGATGCGGAGAGCACAGGCAAGGGTTAAAACAAAAGAAAAAAGGAGAGAGAAAACACAACTATATTCGATTATTCTCGACAAATTGCCTCTACGTACAAGATTAGCTGCTACGGAGACATTCTTAAGAACAACCCCCCTCCACTCCACTCCCTTTCTTCTCTCTCTCTCTCTCTCTCTCTCCTCTCTCTCTCTCTCTCTCTCTCTCTCTCTCTCTCTCTCTCTCTCCCTCTCTCTCTCTCTCTCTCTCTCTTTTCTTACGGAGAGATCTTGTAAAAAAGAAGAAGAAAAAAAAGAAAAACAACAACGAAAAGAAACACAACAACGTCGTTTCCTCGTGACATTCAGGAAGAAAAAGAGCATAAACATTCCTATCCCCCCCCCCCCCTCCACCCTTCCAACTCCTCCTCCAGCACCTTTTAACTGTCAGCCTGTCTGCACACCCCTCTCCCATGTCTCTTTTTTTATTCTGTTTGTGTGTAACTCCCTTGCCAATGCCCCCCCCCCCCCCCCCCCCACCCCACCCACACATCCCCCACACACGTACATAACCCAACGTCCTCTGTCCCCAACCTCCCCCTCTCTCTCTCCCTCTCTCCCTCCCTCCTCCCTCCCTCCCCCCCCCCATCTCTCTCTCTGTTATCAAATAGAAAGAAAAAAACATATGTTTGCATTAAAAAGGTTTCTTGCGGTGGGTCAAATGACACCAAACAATATGATATATGGAGATACTGCAAGGTACCCATTGTATATAAATGCATATGTTCGTGCAGTACGTTATTGGCTTAAGATTACTAGAATGAATGAAAAACGTTTACCCTACAAAGCCTATTTGATGTTATTACATTTAGATGAACAAGGAAAAATAATTGGGTGACCAAAAATCGCACAACATTGTTTAGATTTGGTTTTGGGTACGTATGGCAGAACAAGGGAGTTCAGGAAGTAAATTTGTTTATACGTTGTTTTAGACAAAGACTCATTGACAACCGCTGGCAGGACTGGAAGAGTCGAATTGATGCAAGTGATAGATTTAATTTTTACAGACAATTTAAGACAAATTATGTGCAAGCAGTATATCTTTCAGTTGATGTTAATAAGTATATAAGGAACTCGCTTATTAAGTTTAGATTTGGTGTAAGTCCTATAGTTGTTCATTCTTTGCGATACAAAACTAATGCCTACACAGACACCATATGTCCTTTGTGTAGAGCTGCTGTCGAAAATGAAGTGCATTTCACGTTGTGTTGTTCTGCTCTAAAAGATTTACGTCAAAGACTTATACCTGATAAATTTTATAGCCAGCCAAGTTCATTTCGACTTGTTTTGTTACTATCAACTGAAAACAAGGTCATTATTAAGAACTTTGCCATATTCCTGTACTTAGCCTTTAAACGAAGATAATTCCTATTACGTGAACGATGACGCGACTGTATAGTTACGTTAGTGCACTTCATGTTTGTGTATATTCATCTACATACTGTAAAAATTCTGGATATATGTGTGATTGCTATTTCTTACGATTTGCATGTTCCTCTGAACACTTTGCTAAAGTACAGTTTGCAACTATTAGTATAACTTTTGTGAAGGCCACAGGCCAATCAAATAAACTTTTGCGTCTTGTGTGTGTGTGTGTGTGTCTCTCTCTCTCTCTCTCTCTCTCTCTTCTCTCTCTCTCTCTCTCTCTCTCTCTCTCTCTCTCTCTCTCTCTCTCTCTCTCTCTCTCTCTCTCCCCCTCTCCGTCCCTCCCTCCCTCCCTCCACTCTCTCTCCCCCCCCTCTCTCTCTCCCCCCTCTCCTCCCCCCTCTCCCCCCCCTCTCTCCCCCCTCTCTCTCTCTCTGCGGAAAAAGACATCGAGCAGAAGCCATTATTTGTCAAGATACTGTTTTAGACGCACGTTTTAAGACTGGCGTTGCAGGCTGGGGCACAGTTACGGTCTGCAGCGGAGAGCGAGAGGAAGGCTTGCAGGTTTGTGCAGCAGACGGTACGGCCACCATACTGTTTTGTGCAGCAGACGGTACGGCCACCATACTGTTTGGTGCAGCAGTAGGTACGGCCACCATACTGTTTTGTGCAGCAGTAGGTACGGCCACCATACTGTTTGGTGCAGCAGACGGTACGGCCACCATACTGTTTGGTGCAGCAGACGGTACGGCCTGTATACTGTTTTGTGCAGCAGACGGTACGGCCGCCATACTGTTTGGTGCAGCAGACGGTACGGCCACCATACTGTTTTGTGCCGCAGAAGGTACGGCCACCATACTGTTTTGTGCAGCAGTAGGTACGGCCACCATACTGTTTTGTGCCGCAGACGGTACGGCCACCATACTGTTTTGTGCAGCAGTAGGTACGGCCACCATACTGTTTGGTGCAGCAGACGGTACGGCCACCATACTGTTTTGTGCCGCAGACGGTACGGCCACCATACTGTTTGGTGCAGCAGTAGGTACGGCCACCATACTGTTTTGTGCAGCAGACGGTACGGCCACCATACTGTTTTGTGCCGCAGACGGTACGGCCACCATACTGTTTGGTGCCGCAGACGGTACGGCCACCATACTGTTTGGTGCAGCAGTAGGTACGGCCTGTATACTGTTTGGTGCAGCAGACGGTACGGCCACCATACTGTTTCTTTTCCAAGACTGGGGTGCAAGTTCTATCACTGCAAGAAAATGCAGAAACATGGATCCATAGTAATCAGAGGGAACGGTGCCTGATGTGAGTGATCTTTTGAGAATGTTGCTCATTGTCGGGAGTAGAAAAATTAAATGAAGAGTAAAGGATGATTAGTTGCTATCGGATCAAGAACGGAAATCTTGGGGACAGTTTGAAAGAATATTTTAACAGATTGTTCAGAAACTGGTGTAAAGGACAGAAATGGGTTGCCAGAGAATGCGAGTTAACAGGAGTTAATCTTCTGTGAAACATGCGGAAAGCTGTTTCGAATAGAAAGTATTTTCTTTTTGAACATGCCTAAAGATGCTTGTTAGTTGCTGTAGATCATAAACAGGGAAGAGAGGGTTGGATGGTTTTGCCTAGCAGAATAGTCATGCTATAAAACAGCTCTTTGCATGTCGCATTAGAGGACTCCATGGTTGAATGGAAGGAGGTCATAGCGTCACAGACTAGGCCAGTGGCATGCTTTGCTGTCGTATAACTGTATTATTATGAATAACCAAACACGAGCGTGGTCAGATAGCTTCTCCGACGTTCACGCTGCAGCTGACGGAGCTGATGGGCGACAGCTGTACGTGCTGTACCAGGGCTGGCGAGCTGGCGACCCGTGCGCTGACACACAGGCACATGCCTGTCAAGTGCTTGAGTAAGACGACGCTTGAGATAAGGGAAGAACACTTGGGGGGAGGGGGGGGGAGGGTCAGTATCAGCTGGAAAATCGTCCATGTTGACTTTGCGAATGCATCAGACGGACTCCATCTTGTCAGCGTGTGTCGACTTTGGAACATTGAAACGAACATCAAACTCATCGATACGGTATTGTTATGTAATATGGACAGAAGCATATACAAAAAGAGAAACATACCTACAAGGCACCAAAACAAGCATGTACTTCAAAAACTACATGAGACACAGACACAAACATGTAGGTGGATATACATATATGGCTCACAGACATATTCATATACATCATGCATACATGGGACACATAAACAGATATGTAAATAGATGTACATGCATGGGACACAGACACAAAGATGAACATGGATGCCTACAAAGAACATGTATACCTACACGGGACATGGATAGCTACAAGAAGCATAGAGACAAACATGTACATGGATATCTACAATGGGCATGCAAAGAAATGTGCATGGATATCAATAGGGGACACATAAACAAATAAGTATGTGCACGGATACCTACAAGGGACAAAGAAACAAACATGTACTTGTATAAATACTAGGAGCACAGACTTGTATACATGCAAGAGACACATTAAAAAAAATGGATGCATACAAGGGACACAGAAACAAACATGTAAACATACCAGGGACACAGAAACAAGAATATACTTGTATACATACAAGGGACACAGAAACAAACATGTACTTGTAGACATACAAGGGACACAGACTCGTATACATACAAGAGACACAGAAACAACATACAAGGGACACAGAAACAAACATGAATACATACAAGGGACACAGAAACAAACATGGATACATACAAGGGGCATAGAAACAAGAATATACTTGTATACATACAAAGGACACAGAAACAAACATGTACGTGTATCTGTACAAAGGACACAGAAACAAACATGTACGTGTATCCATACAAAGGACACAGAAACAAACATGTACTTGTATACATACACAGGACACGGAAACAAACATGTACTTGTATACATACAAAGGACACGGAAACAAACATGTACGTGTATACATACAAAGGACACAGAAACAAACATGTACTTGTATACATACAAAGGACACAGAAACAAACATGTACTTGTATACATACAAGGGGCACAGAAACAAACATGTACGTGTATACACACAAGGGACACAGAAACAAACATGTACGTGTATACATACAAGGGACACAGAAACAAACATGTACGTGTATACATACAAGGGACACAGAAACAAAAATGTACTTGTATACCTACAAGGGGCACAGAAACAAACATGTACGTGTTTACATACAAGGAACATAGAAACAAACATGTACTTGTATACATACAAAGGACACAGAAACAAGCATGTACTTGTATACATACAAAGGACACAGAAACAAACATGTACTTGTATACATACAAAGGACACAGCAACAAACATGTACTTGTATACATACAAGGGACACAGAAACAAACATGTACTTGTATACATACAAGGGACACAGAAACAAACATGTACTTGTATCCATACAAGGGACGCAGAAACAAACAAGTACTTGTATACATACAAAGGACACAGAAACAAACATGTACGTGTATCCATACAAAGGACACAGAAACAAACATGTACATACATACAAAGGACACGGAAACAAACATGTACTTGTATACATCACAAAGGATACATACAAGACACAGAAACAAACATGTACTTGTATACATACAAAGGACACAGAAACAAACATGTACTTGTATACATACAAAGGACACAGAAACAAACATGTACTTATATAAATACAAAGGACACAGAAACAAGCATGTACTTGTATACATACAAGGGGCACAGAAACAAACATGTACGTGTATACACACAAGGGACACAGAAACAAACATGTACGTGTATACATACAAGGGACACAGAAACAAAAATGTACGTGTATACATACAAGGGACACAGAAACAAACATGTACTTGTATACATACAAGGGGCACAGAAACAAACATGTACGTGTATACATACAAGGAACATAGAAACAAACATGTACTTGTATACATACAAAGGAAACAGAAACAAACATGTACTTGTATACATACAAAGGACACAGAAACAAACATGTACGTGTATACATACAAGGGACACAGAAACAAACATGTACGTGTATACATACAAGGGACACAGAAACAAACATGTACTTGTATACATACAAGGGACACAGAAACAAACATGTACATGTATGCATACAAGGGACACAGAAACAAGCATGTACTTGTATACATACAAGGGACACAGAAACACACATGGATACATACAAGGGATACGGAAACAAACATGGATATATACAAGGAACACAAAGACAAGCATGGATACATACAGGGGTCACACATGGATACATACAAGGGACACAGAAACAAACATGTGCTTGTAATTGTATACATACAAGGGACACAGAAACAAACATGGATATCTACAAAGGACACAGAAACAAACATGTGCATGGATACCTACTAGGGACACAGAAATAAATATGTATAAATACAAGGGACACAGAAACAAACGTGTATAAATACAAGGGACACAGAAACAAACATGTGCATGGATGCATGCAAGGGACACGGAAACAAACATGGATACATACAAGGGATACGGAAACAAACATGGATACATACAAGGGACACAGAAACAAACATGGATACATACAAGGGACACAGAAACAAACATGGATACATACAAGGAGTGGGGAAAAGGGAGCGGCAATAGCTCAGTGGTAGAGTGAGGGATTCGTGATCGAAATGTTTTGGTTCGAGTCCCGGCTGCAGCGGCGGGAGAATTGTCTTTTCCAGAGTCAGCTTACTGTGTTGGTTCTTATTTTGCTATATGTTCCACCCCCGTGTTACCGCAGCAGCACGTAAAACACCGCGACCATTCTGCCAAAAGTGCAGCTGGCAGGATACAGCTTAACACATGCACCTTACGTATATGGCTTCGAATAAAATGACACTGTAACCTGGTGCATGGTTGTATGTTGTACACAGAACCTGCGCCGAGACAGCAGCAGTTTTACGTGGCATCAGCCGTGTAACCTCTAAACTGCGCTGTAACCAGGTCGCTATGTATATCTACAGTCACTCATTCAGAGTGGCATACGACTAGAGCGCAGTGGGTCTCCTCGGAAACAGAGAATAGCGCTATAGCTGTCATGGTGAAGTGTTTTGAGCTCATCTTGAGATGAGGCGCTCGACAAGTATTGAGATAAATAGATAAAGAAATAAGTAAATAACATTAATAAGTAGGAGACACAGAAGCACCCATGTGCACGGATACCGATCAAGGACAGAGAACCAAAGACTGCATGGATAAATACAAGGGACATGTATACCTACAAGAGACATGGATATCAGTGAGGGCATAGACACATAATATGTACATGGATACCTACAAGGAACACGGACACAAACATGTACATGAATACCTACAACTACATGGAACACAGAAACAAATATGTACATTGATACCTACAAAGCACACAAAAACAGGTAAGTAAGTAACTTGATACTTGATACGCCCACACACAAAAACAAAAATGTACATGAATACCTACAAGGAACACGGAATCAAACCTGTACATGGATACCTACAAGGAACACAGAAACAAACCTGTACATGTATACCTACAAAGAACGCAGAAACAAACCTGTACATGTATACCTACAAAGAACACAGAAACAAACCTGTACATGTATACCTACAAAGAACGCAGAAACAAACCTGTACATGTATACCTACAAAGAACGCAGAAACAAACCTGTACATGGATACCTACAAAGAACACAGAAACAAACATCTACATGGATACCTACAAAGAACACAGAAACAAACATCTACATGGATACCTACAACTGCAAAGAACACAGAAGTAGGTAAGTTACTTGGTGTTTTACGCCCGGTCAACCAGTACGGTTACATCCGGGCGATGGGACACAGAAACAAACTGGTACATGGATACCATCTGATAATTTCGAGTGCTGGAATCTAAAGCAGTTAGAACAGTACTGTTTTGTATTACTGCCAACAACATTTCTGAACATATAAATTTATTAAAACACCCCAGAACAGTGTGTGTGTGTGTGTGTGTGTGTGTGTGTGTGTGTGTGTGTGTGAGAGAGAGAGAGAGAGAGGAGAGAGAGAGAGAGAGAGAGAGAGAGAGACAGAGAGACAGACAGACAGACAGACAGACAGACAGACAGACAGACAGACAGACAGACAGACAGACAGACAGACAGACAGACAGACAGATTGTGTGTGTATGTGCACACACGTGTGTGTATGTTGCTTTTTGTTTGTTTGTTTGTGCGTGTGGGGGGGGGGAGACAGAAAGAGACAGAGACACACAGAGAGACACGGAGACAGATTTTGTGTGTGTCTGCACACGCGTGTGTAGGTGTTGCTTTTTGTTGTTGTTGTTGTTATGCGTGTGTGTCTGTGTCTGTGTCTGTGTGTACGCTCGCGTGTAGATTAGGAGATTGTTTAATACGTACCCTGTGTTTACAGCAGCTGTTCCTTGGGTTAAATGCAGTGTGTTATTGTCCACTGTGATGTGGAACATCTTTAACCGCGAATTTACTGATCTGATGAAATAACAAATGACCTCTCTTGAATCTTGAATACCTGCAGCAACTCTGACCCCGCTGAAAATGACCAGGTGGGGTAGTTATCCGGGAATCCCCTCTCTGTTGTGGTTACCGGAGGCATGCTGAATCAAAAAAACATGTCTGTGGTTATAGAAGGTAGGTGCTGAATCAAACTCTTATGTCTGTGGTTATAGAAGGTGGGTGCTGAATCAAAAAAACATGTCTGTGGTTATAGAAGGTGGGTGCTGAATCAAAAAAACATGTCTGTGTTACCGGAGGCATGGTGAATCAAAAAAACATGTCTGTGTTACCGGAGGTTTGCTGAATCAAAATCTTATGTCTGTGGTTATGGAAGGTGGGTGCTGAATCAAAATCGTATGTCTGTGGTTATAGAAGGTGGGTGCTGAATCAAAATCTTATGTCTGTGGTTATAGAAGGTGGGTGCTGAATCAAAAAACCCTGTCTGTGGTTATAGAAGGTGGGTGCTGAATCAAAAACCCATGTCTGTGGTTATAGAAGGTGGGTGCTGAATAAAAAAAAACTGTCTGTGGTTATAGAAGGTGGGTGCTGAATCAAAAACCTATGTCTGTGGTTATAGAAGGTGGGTGCTGAATAAAAAAAACCATGTCTGTGGTTATAGAAGGTGGGTGCTGAATCAAAAACCTATGTCTGTGGTTATAGAAGGTGGGTGCTGAATAAAAACCCATGTCTGTGGTTATAGAAGGTGGGTGCTGAATCAAAAACCCATGTCTGTGGTTATAGAAAGTGGGTGCTGAATCACTGTGGTTATAGAAGGTGGGTGCTGAATCAAAAACCTATGTCTGTGGTTATAGAAGGTGGGTGCTGAATCACTGTGGTTATAGAAGGTGGGTGCTGAATCACTGTGGTTATAGAAGGTGGGTACTGAATCAAAAACTTATGTCTGTGGTTATAGAAGGTGGGTGCTGAATAAAAAAAAACTGTCTGTGGTTATAAAAGGTGGGTGCTGAATCAAAAACCCATGTCTGTGGTTATTGAAACTGAATAATTCATGGGAAGTACCCAAGTTATGGTGATGCTTTGAAATAAAGAATGATCACAGAAGCCGATTCTGTGATGGTGACCGAAGTTAAATAATGAATCAGAAACCCCAAATCTGTGGTGACGGTCGTCGGTGAATAATGAATTTGGTCAAATTAATTTTATTCTAAGGTGATGGTCAGAGGTGAATAATGACTGACAAAAGCCGATTCTGTGATAGTGATCAGAGCTGAATAATGAATCAGAAATGGTCGTGATCGGAGGTGCATAATAAATGAGGTCAATTCGATCCCCCCCCCCCCCTCCCCAATGAACATCCCAAGCAGAAAATCGGTGAGGAACGCCATGGTGATATGAATGCCCATAATTCCGCTCCTTCATCTCACTCGCACGAGCCAGTTCAAAGGTCATCCATTTAGACAAGACGTCGATCATACGCTTGTAAGATGAGTTCGCATCCGGGTTTTGTCTGCAGGGACGACCACTCTGTGTGATGGTTCCCCTGGGTCTGTGGAGTTACGGGTCGTTCCGGGGAATGTCGGTGGTGCGGGCAGTGGGTCTTGAATGGGGTCACAGCGGTCACGTGGCTATCCCGTCATTCTTCTCAGCTTTGGGGAGGGGCTGCTGGGTTATGTATTGATGTCATGCAATGTGCTGAGATAGTCTTGCCGGAAGCTGAACCCACGAGATTTACATACAAAGGTATGAACTTTGGTATTGATCTGTATTGATGGCCCGCTGCCTGCCTTACGAACAAACGTATAGTCTTTGAAATGTATCTAAATGGCATGCTCCCATATACTGAAGACATCGATTTTACATGCAGATTATATATACTTATTGACATGCTCCTTGATACTGAACACATGGACTGGTGTGGACTTTAACACTGATCTCTACACCCTGCTCCCCAACACTGAACACACGGAGTGTACGTACACCATGCTCCCCAACATTGAACACACGGAGTGTACGTACACCCTGCTCCCCAACACTGAACACACGGAGTGTACGTACACCATGCTCCCCAACACTGAACACACGGAGTGTACGTACACCATGCTCCCCAACACTGAACACACGGACTGTACGTACACCATGCTCCCCAAAACTGAACACACGGACTGTACGTACACCATGCTCCCCAACATTGAACACACGGACTGTACGTACACCCTGCTCCCCAACACTGAACACACGGAGTGTACGTACACCCTGCTCCCCAATACTGAACACACGGACTGTACGTACACCCTGCTCCCCAACACTGAACACACGGAGTGTACGTACACCCTGCTCCCCAATACTGAACACACGGAGTGTACGTACACCCTGCTCCCCAACACTGAACACACGGAGTGTACGTACACCATGCTCCCCAACACTGAACACACGGAGTGTACGTACACCATGCTCCCCAACATTGAACACACGGAGTGTACGTACACCCTGCTCCCTGAACACACGGAGTGTACGTACACCATGCTCCCCAACACTGAACACACGGAGTGTACGTACACCATGCTCCCCAACATTGAACACACGGAGTGTACGTACACCCTGCTCCCCAACACTGAACACACGGAGTGTACGTACACCTGCTCCCCAACATGAACACACGGAGTGTACGTACACCATGCTCCCCAACACTGAACACACGGAGTGTACGTACACCATGCTCCCCAACACTGAACACACGGAGTGTACGTACACCATGCTCCCCAACACTGAACACACGGACTGTACCACCTACGCCACCACCGCCACGCGCTGACAGCACGGATTTCATAGGTTGTGCTGCTGTGATAGTGATGTAACTGTTGTAATGCTGTGATGCTAACGTTACTGTTGTGATGTTGTGATAGTAACGTTACTGTTGTAATGGTGCGAGATTAATGTTACTGTTGTAATGCTGCGTGATTATTGTTACTATGGTAATGCTGCGAGATTAATGTTACTTTTGTAATGCTGCGAGATTACTGTTACTTTTGTAGCTGCGAGATTACTGTTACCATGGTAATGCTGCGAGATACTTGAGACTTGGACTTTAATATGGTAACGTTGACACACACTGTAGCACTAGTAACACACACACACACACACACACACACACACACACACACACACACACACACGCACGCACACGCGCGGCGCGCGCGCAACAACGCTAGTGGTGACGTTAGACTGGCGAGGGGTGGTTAGTGACGCTAGACTGGCGGGGTGTGGTAGTGACGTTAGACTGGCGGGGTGTGGTAGTGACGTTAGACTGGGGGGGTGGTTAGTGACGTAGACTGGCGGGGTGTGGTAGTGACGTTAGACTGGCGGGGTGTGGTAGTGACGTTAGACTGGCGGGGTGTGGTAGTGACGTTAGACTGGGGAGGGTGGGAGTGACGTTAGACCTGGCGGGGGGGGGGGGGGGTGACGTTAGCCTGGGGGGGGTGGAGTGACGTTAGCTGCGGGGGGGAGTGACGTTAGCCTGGCGGGGGGGGAGTGACGGCTTGGGGGGGACGTTGCCTGGCGGGGGTGGGGAGTGACGTTAGCCCGGCGGGGGGGGGAGTGACGTTAGCCTGGCGGGGGGGGGGAGGAGGCGGGGAGTGACGTTAGCCTGGCGGGGGGGGAGGGAGTGACGTTAGCCTGGCCGGGGGGGGGGAGTGACGTTAGCCTGGCGGGGGGGGGTGGGGGAGTGACGTTAGCCTGGCGGGGTGGGGGAAGGGGTGACGTTAGCCTGGCGGCGGGGGGGGAAGGGAGTGACGTTAGCTGGCGGGGGGGAGGGGAGTGACGTTAGCCTGGCGGCGGGGGGGGGAGTGACGTTAGCCTGGCGGCGAGGGGGAGGGAGTGACGTTAGCCTGCGGGGGGGAGTGACGTTAGCCTGGCGGCGGGAGGGGGGAAGGGAGTGACGTTAGCCTGGCGGCGGGAGGGGGGAAGGAGTGACGTTAGCCTGCGCGGGGGGGAGTGACGTTAGCCTGGCGGCGGGGAGTGACGTTAGCCTGGCGGCGGGGGGGGGAAGGGAGTGACGTTAGCCTGGCGGCGGGAGGGGGGAAGGGAGTGACGTTAGCCTGGCGGCGGGGAGGGGGAAGGGAGTGACGTTAGCCTGGCGGGGTGGGGGAAGGGAGTGACGTTAGCCTGGCGGCGGTGAGGGGGAAGGAGTGACGTTAGCCTGGCGGCGGGGAGGGGGAAGGGAGTGACGTTAGCCTGGCGGCGGGGGGGGGACGGGAGGGGGGAAGGGAGTGACGTTAGCCTGGCGGCGGGGAGGGGGGAAGGGAGTGACGTTAGCCTGCCGGGGGGGAGTGACGTTAGCCTGGCGGCGGGGAGGGGGGGAGGGAGTGACGTTAGCCTGCCGGGGGGAGTGACGTTAGCCTGGCGGCGGCGAGGGGGGAAGGGAGTGACGTTAGGCTGGCGGAGAGGTGGTGAAGTAGGGAGTGACGTTAGCCAGTCGGGGGGGGGGGGGGGGGCGTTAGCCTGGCGGCAGTACGTAGCCCCGCCCTGTCCACGGATTGATCTGTAGCGTTAGAGTGGCGGCGACACTAAAGGTCGCTCAATGAAGTACGCTGCCTACGTCAACACGCCGACCGGCACGGAAACATTTCTCCACGCGTCCTCGGACAATGTGTGTGTATGCGTGTGTGTGTGCGTGCGTGCGTGTGTGTATGTGTGTGCGCGCGCGGTAGCTCGTTCTTGTGTTTGTGTAAACTATGTCCGTGTGTCTGTTTGCCAATGTGTGCATGTTTAACTTTATGTTCGTGTATGTTCTCTCTCTCTCTCTCTCTCTCTCTCTCTCTCTCTCTCTCTCTCTCTCTCTCTCTCCCTCTACTGTGATTTATGATCTGATCAACATTTTTTTTTTCTTTCTTTTTTCTTCTTCTTCTTCTGTTTCTCCATTTTTCACTTATGCGACAGCTTAGCAAGGACTAGTTGTTAGACAAGTCTAAATGAACCTAAACTACAATCCTTGGAAAATAAAGTTTTCGAGTTCGAGTTCTCTCGCTCTCTCAAAGTATTTTCGCTGATTTTGCTGTTCCTGTATGTTTATTACTATTCATAGGGGTAGTGTTATATTTTATTTGTTTGTATATTGTTTATCATGTTTAAATAAAAATCGAGTTTGTAAAGTTTTGTTGTTTTTTGTTTTTTGTTTTCATATAATTGTTTCTCCATGTTTCACTTATTCAGTAGTTTAGCAAGGACTAGTTGTTAGACAGGTCTAAATGAACCTAAACTACAATCCTTGGAAAATAAAGTTTTCGAGTTCGAGTTCTCTCTCTCTCTCTCTCTCTCTCTCTCTCTCTCTCTCTCTCTCTCTCTCTCTCTCTCTCTCTCTGTACGGACATTTTATTCAATAAGGCCATAACCCCATTTGAAGGGGTGTAAGTACAATAAACCCTATAAGACAATACACACACAGTAACCAAATTACTGATATTGGAATGTAACAAATGCAAATGCACAAGGCGGGAGCGAAAGTATATGCAAAGGATATTATAATAACGTTCTTGAATATTAATTCGTGGTGTACATTTAAATTCTTCACGATAGCAGGGTTTTCCTTCTGCTGAATGCTTTATACAGAAACAAAGCAAGATTTTTCAACAACAACAAATCCATATTCTCTCTCTCTCTCTCTCTCTCTCTCTCTCTCTCTCTCTCTCTCTCTCTCTCTCTCTCTCTCTCTCTCTCTCGGGGTGAACTGTTATCACTGTGGCGAGAAGTCGCACATTTTGAACCGCTGCAGGAAATTAGAGATTTTTCGTTAATTAGCTCCGCCAGACGAAGTTAATCACGTCCACATCAGAATGCCAGTCACCGCTGAAGAACGCTGTGCAAGAATCAGTCTTTTTGGACCCGTAATGATGCAGATTTCTCGCAGAAAGCGGAAACTTTCAAAACGAAGCAGACGACACACACAGAAGTGTGCGGCAAGACAACTCACAAGCTGGTTTACCTGTGTGACACTGTCAGTACTGTACTGTTTGTTTGTCGTCTTGCTGACAAAGTGCATGGATGTTGAGAAGAACTCCGGCCCCGACGAAAACTTTGTGACTCTCACACAGAATGTGGACTGGCGGTTCTCACAGATCATGCAGGGCATACAGATGCACACTGCACACATCAACAGCAAGATGGATGAGAAGTTCGGAAGTCTGGAACGAACTCTAGGTCAACTCACAGCAGACGTGAACAAACTGAAGCAATATGTCGGCATGGACAGAGGAGATAAACAACTACTGCAAGAAGACAATAGCAAAATTGTGCAGCGATTGGAACGACTGGAACAAGACCTTAACTCATTAGACGTGGATTCCAGGAGGTGCAATCTGAAATTTCTTGGAGTAAGGGAACCGACAAGAGACAACTACAGAGCCAACGTCAACGTGATCGTTGGTGCACTGAATGAGTGCAGCTCCTCTCGAACCTGGGAACACTCCAATATACAGACAGCGCACCGATCGGTGCCCTCAGACAGCGCAGTGACCAGCCACGGCCTCTGATCGTGGAATTCCACAGGTGGAAAATTCCGAATGGAAATCCTCACCGACGGAGCCCTCAGGGATCTACTCAGACAAGAAGGGATCCGAGTCATGTCTAATTTGACCACTCGACAAAGGAACGAGATCCAGTTCTACCACCAGCAAGGCAAACTCGCCTATTTCAAGAATGGCAAACTGCGGTTGAAGACAGACGCCCGCACCCTTCGGGCGACAGACGACCGCACCCTTCCCAGCGCAGTCAACAGAAACACCGTGGTTACCACGACGACCACGACTTCCGAGATCACGAGTACTGGCCGCTTCCACATCGCCTAGATCGAGAAACGTCAGAAGTCTGGCCAGAACCAGCGGTCACACAGAAAATGGAAAGATGACAGAAATCAGACGAGAAGAAGAGAAGACGATTCTCGCTACAAGTACCGTGGTCAGCAAAGGGACCGGAATGCGAGCGACCGGAACGGGCCGTCCACCAGCCCAGGCACTACGACCATGGGCCGCCACCACCAGCAGCGGGACAACCAGCCCAGGCACTACGACCAGGCCGCCACCACCAGCAGCGGGACAACCAGCCCAGGCACTACGACCAGGGCCGCCACCACCAGCAGCGGGATGGGTGGGACGATCAACGGAACAGCCAGGAAGTGGAAAACTCAAGCCGCCGACGACAAGACCCACACCCGGAACCGCATCACGATCATCGCCGAGACAGGAACCGTGAGATGGACTACGACATCCCACGGACCGACCACGTCACCTTAGGGGAAGGCGTCAGCGAGTGGAGCTACGACATCCCACGGACCGACCACGTCAACCTGGGGGAAGGCGACAACGAGTGGAGCTACGACAGCCGGGGCAGACCGGTCGACGAGCAGCAGACTGAACTGCTGTACAGTGGCGCCGAGAGTCGCCACACTCACAGGAACAGCCAGTCTTCCCCAGTCAGCTGCCAAGCATGGGGTGTGCACAGGGGACCAACAGGCGGTCGCGTACGCAGTAGGGAAGGAGACCGGAGCAACCCCGGCAGAGACGCACACCACATCACCGATCCCCGCAACATTGTACCTGGCAGCGGGCCGTACAGTGAAGTCGTCAAGTCACGCACAGCCCCGGTGACCACAGGCCAGACAGACGACGCAATGGGGCGAAGCACAGATGGGGAAAGTGCAGAGGAAGGAACTGAAGGACAACCAGACGTCGACTCCTTAATCGAGAACAACGCAGCTTCAAACCCTTCTCCATTTGATGCCGGTGGGATGCAGAACAACGCCGACAGCAACGCGGATCACCCTCTCACCTCTAACGACGCAGTTCCAGGCGACGCGCTAAGCATCAACGCGAATCCCGACACTGCATCCAGCAGCATCACAGCTGCTCGGGGCGGCAATGAAGAAGGCGCAGTGACAGGGATGCCGAAGAACGATGTAGACGACTCCAACACCTCTAGACCGCACAACGACAGCACCAGAGTGGAACGCGACTATGAAGATGACAACCCCACGCCCCTCCTCCAAACAACGGAGGAGAGAACAGACAAAGAGCGACAGCCTCAGCAGCCCACACCCGCGATCCACAACGGACCACAGCCCAGCCTCGGCGGTGAAACCCTTTCAGCGGCCTCCGATCAGCCACAACCTACAGACACCACTAGTACTGCCAGTGACAACGACGGAGTGGCGATGGGTGAAGCAAGCCAGTGACAACGACGGAGTGGCGGTGGGTGAAGCAAGCCAGTGACGACGACGGAGTGGCGGTGGGTGAAGCAAGCCAGTGACGACGACGGAGTGGCGGTGGGTGAAGCAAGCCATGAGTGGTGGTGGGTGAAGCAAGCCAGTGTCAACGACGGAGTGGCGGTGGGTGAAGCAAGCCAGTGACGACGACGGAGTGGCGGTGGGTGAAGCAAGCCAGTGACGACGACGGAGTGGCGGTGGGTGAAGCAAGCCATGAGTGGTGGTGGGTGAAGCAAGCCAGTGTCAACGACGGAGTGGCGGTGGGTGAAGCAAGCCAGTGACGACGACGGAGTGGCGGTGGGTGAAGCAAGCCAGCGACAACGACGGAGTGGCGGTGGGTGAAGCAAGCCAGCTACAACGACGGAGTGGCGGTGGGTGAAGCAAGCCAGCGACAACGACGGAGTGGCGGTGGGTGAAGCAAGCCATGCGGACCGTGACGAGGTAACAACCAACGACAAAGGTGACAACGCCACCAGCAACACAAACACCAGAGGGGAAGGGAATCCCCAACGAAACGTGCACGTGCTGAAAACCCGGCTGTGTCAAGGCAGCCGGAGCAGTCCTAGCTGTCACGGGTCACGGGTCACGGACTCTACGCTCAGATCGGACACGCAAGCCACGTGCTGTCAGTCAGGCCAGTAGCTCGGACACTTTCAAAAGAGTGCAAGTGAGCGGCAAATCAGGCAGTGTCACAAACCAAGAAACGGACAGGGGAGTATCACTGTCACAGGCGAAAAGATGCAGCTCCACAAAAAGATAGGAAACTGTCCGGGCCCCAAGGAATACTTACCTGAAAGACAGCACGCATATGGATACACCGAACACACTCGACACTGTCCAGAGTGCAAGGTCTGTACCTCCGTCTTTTCCTTTCATTGACGGTAAAATGACTCTTCGATATTTCACGTACAACGTTTCTGGACTGCTGTCGAAATTAGACAATGCCGCGTTTGTGAATTACACCACATCCTTTGATTTTGTATGCTTAACGGAAACATATACTGCGTCTGATTTTGATTCCGACTTGTTCGGGGATTTGTGTTGCCAAAGCAAAAAAACTTTCAAGCCACGGAAGGCTGTCGGGGGGCGTGTTGGTACTTGTAAGGAAACAGTTTTTACCGTTCGTGGAGGGAATGCACGTGGATGTGGACAATGTGGTAGTATTACGAATGGAGAAGGTTTTACTTGGAACAGATATAAGGATGTAATGTTTATCGCTGCATATCTGCCACCCTACGACTCAAACTACTGGAAAGTAACGCAGCACGGTTATGGCGTGGAGCTCATTGAAAAGTGTCATGGACCTGCATGATGTAACCGACAAGTTCTCTCTGCTGTGTGGTGACCTAAATGCTCGGACTGCATCGGAGAGCTATAACCAAGTTCATGATGATTGTAAAGACGTGTCGGCTAAAGTGTGCGACTGTTTCCCCAGGAAATCCCAGGATAATCATACGAACGTTTTTGGCCAGCAGTTAATAGAGTTGTGTAATATGTGTGAGTGTCTCATTCTGAACGGTCTGTCGGAGCGTGGGTTTGATGACAGCTGGACTTTTGTCTCAAACTCCGGGTCAAGTGTTGTAGACTAATTCCGTTTGTCTTGCGATATGTTATTCTCTGTATGCATTACTTCCTTAGAAGTTGAAACATGATCGAATCTGATCACCTCCCCGTTGTCTTAGCCATTAATGGCTAACAGAACACTGCAGTTGGTACTGTACAATTATACACCTTTAGGGCCTCTGTGACCCCAGCCTGAACTTCACTTGTACTGTACAATTGTAGGGGAGTGGTGTGGGGAGAGAGGGAAGCGGGTTGGAAGCATGGATGAAGAGTCACAAGTCAGAGGTTGCTGTAACATAACTTTTTATTTGCACCAACCAGGAAACAGTGTCTGTTTTGGAAAAGACACAAGCAAACAAAACATTTAGAACATGAAAGCAAATGTAGAGTCTGAACAACAGCAGTTATCTAATAAATACAGTAACCATGTAGTTTACCTGTAGGTTGTTATAATACATGAAAAAATGATTAATAATCAAGCACATCAGTTATGTGCATGACTTGCACTTAAAACCCGTTTCTCATAGTGTGTGGTGAGTATACAAGAGACGGCCACTCAATTAACTGATGAACTCCCAGTATATAATAGTATACAATAAAGTAAATGAAAATTACGGATTACCAAGCTCATTCTTAACTAAACAGGAAGAGTGAGATCTTTGATGATGAAGTGATGCTTTATGTCCTCAGATGTCAGTTGACATATTAGGGACAAGTTGTGACCAATGCCGAAGCACGGTGCAATAAATCTTTACGTCCACTGAAACCAGAAGGCTCGTTAGGACGGACAGCCCAGGACGTCCACCTCGACTCTCACACAGCTCCTGAACCATGTGAGATCTTTGTTACAGCAGTTCCATTTAAGCACACAACGAGACGGACAGTGACACGGGTGGCACTTGGGACCACGCCGTGAGCGGGAGGAATTTAGTCATGAACTGACCGGCTCCAGCATCGTTACTCAAAGCGTTACAGCATGTCACTGTTACTGACTAGCAGAGCATATCCATGAACAACGTCAAGCGTCTTACTGACGCGGGTAGCGCATCAAGAATCTAAGCTGTTGATCTGGCTGCGCCTGTCTGCTCGGTTAGTGAACAGAGACAAAGACCTGACTGCCACCACTGACACGTATCGCCAGCCTGTCAGGGTACACGTACCCGGAAAGGGTTTACAAGCTAAGCAGCGTGAAAGTCTACGCGCCCAAGACTCAGCCATACAAAAGCCGGATCAAAACAGAAATAGCATGTCTCACAGTTTATACAATCACCCCTATGCACTAAACCATATTCAACTAGTCAAATGAACATTCCACAACTATGAAGTCATCATCTTCAAAGTGTTAGCCATAATATACCACCGATTTCATGTAAAAACATAGATCGGTAGGAAACTAAACAAATAAGTTATGCCGCACAGAGATCTGCACGGCCGCACTGACAAAATACCCATACTTTAGAGGGATAACTTTGCATCGGCAAAGCATCACTCAAACTGAACATACCAACAATGGTAGCATAACATACTAGCTACATATCAGCTAACCAATGTTAGCTACATACATTTTGGAAACACCGGTCATCCTGTGGCATAAAGGCTTAACATTTGAACGCACAATGTACACTGACGCCATGGCGGCTGCAACCAGACAGCAATCTGACGCCGAAATTACCCACGTGTTCAAGAACCAAAATCAAGGCACATTCTGAACATGGTAACATTATAAACATACATTATTTACATCAATAAGAAACAATAGAATAACAAGCCATAGAAAAATAACTACTTACAGGCTCTCCCTTGAGATGAATACATGAACATCGGCCGCAACAGCAAACAAACAACCTGCCTCTGCAGGGACACTGGGAAAAGGGACGCTGCCGGCCCAACGCATTCTTCAATGTTGCTTTACGTCCACGGAAGCGAGATGGCTTATTAGGGACGGAGACAGAGGGGGAAGGGGACGAAAGAGTGAAGACTCGACCGCGGATACCGCCCGAAAAAGAGCGGAGAGACCGTGGACCGCCGCCAGAACAATGGAAGTGTTAAGGCGGTGTCCCCTCGCCATTGCCCAGCGACTTGTGCACTGCGCAATTGCTGTTTCAACTGCTGTGCTTGGACAGAGTCACAAAGACAACGTCCGTTGCACTGCTGTTGACGAACAACTTGGACAACTCGAAGCGAAAGAAGTCCAACTTTCTCAGCCCAGCTCCACCTCCCTACTCATGATCTCTTCTGGGCTAGCTTGAAGGTCCAGCTCCACCTCCCTCCTCTAAGATCTCTTGATCTTTTGATCTCGCCTGGAACCTTTCTTTCTTGGTGCTTTACGTCCACGGAGGCGAGATGGCCTATTAGGGACGGGGACAGAGTGGGAAGGGGACGACAGAGTGAAGGCTCGACCGCGGAAACCGCCCGAAAAAGACGGGAGAGACCGTGGACACTTGTACTGTACAATTATACACCTTTAGGGCCTCTGTGACCCCAACCCGAACTTCACTTGTACTGTACAGTTCTACACCTTTACGGCCTCTGTGATCCCGGCCTGAACTTCCCTTGTACTGTACAATTATACACCTTTAGGTTTCAATGGAGTGATGTGTTCACTTATACTGTACAATTGTACACCTTTAGGTTTCAATGGAGTGGCGTGTTCACTTGTACTGTACCATTGTACACCTTCAGGTTTCAATGGAGTGGCGTGTTCACTTGTACTGTACAATTGTACACCTTTAGGTTTCAGTGGAGTGGCGTGTTCAGTTGTTGTGTTGCTTTGGGTCGCTGGAGCGAGACTCTTTGACTGTAGATAAGAACAGTGAACTGTAGATAAGAGTAGTGGACTGTAAGATTGTAGATAAGAACAGCGAACTGTAGATAAGACCAGTGAACTGTAGATAAGAACAGTGAAGAGAACAAGAAAAGATATCTCCGCATTGCTGACTTGTGATGACTGTCTGTCAGTCGCTGTGTGTGTGGTACACCACCATATTTGTTGTCATCAGTTGGGTTTAGGCATGCATGCACGTGTACTCGCATATATTATTCAGACGTTGCATATCATCGTCTGTGACCGCAGTAGTGGCACTCTTTGACTTCCACCCCACTCAGGTGTGTGATGTGTGTATGGTTTCATAGTGTCTTGTGCGGTAATCTACAGTTCACTGTTCTCTGTATGTTTTGATTAACCTTTCTTTCCATCAGAATGCCATGCTGCTTTAGCAAGATGAACTGCTAAAACAAGACCAGGCTTCTTTTTACATTCATATTTTGACTATACCTCTAAACTTTGCACAGGTAGGTTGGTGTGTATATGTTGTTATTGTTAGCAAGGACAGGTTACATGACTAGCCTTCTGCCTAGAATCTGGATCCTGGAGCACTATAGATATATATCTGTCTGTCTGTCTGTCTGTCTGTCTGTCTCTCTGTCTGTCTGTCTGTCTGTCTGTCTGTCTCTCTCTCTCTCTCTCTCTCTCTCTCTCTCTCTCTCTCTCTCTCTCTCTCTCTCTCTCTCTCTCTCTCTCTCTGTCTCTCTGATCGTGTGCGTGCGTGTGTCTGTGCTATGTCTAGGATCTTTAAGACCTAAAAGAATCGCAGGTATTCCCTTGTGGCGGTGCTGCGCGGCGAAAGCTTTCAGACAACAAGCTTTCAGACACAATACAGAGATGGCGACCTGTATTGTTGCGGGGACGTGTCAGTTAACAGCTTTAAGTCGTTGGGATAACGTTCTTGTAGATGGCCGTTTTCATAAGCACTCTGTGGAATTGTGGGTAACAGCTTTCACTCCCGGCAGGGACCGCTTCGTGTTTACAAAGCATCGGACCATGTCCCTTCTTCAGGGGGCCTGGGACTGCAGTAACCCAAGCCCGCAATTAAGTCACGAGTCTGCAGGAGAGACAACGCTTCGCCCACCAAAGGGAAGTCACCTAGAAAAGTGGGGTGGCGCCCGCGTGTGTGAACGAATTAGCAGGGTGTCTTTCTCCTCTCTCACATCCGATTAGCCTGACCCCGTGTGTGTGTGTGTGTGTGTGTGTGTGTGTGTGTGTGTGTGTGTGTGTGTGTGTGTGGTGTGTGTGTTTCTCCGCTCTCACATCTGATCAGGGTGGCCCCACGTGTGTAAAAGAATTAACGTGGTGTTTTCTCCGCTCTCACATCTGATCAGGGTGGCCCCACGTGTGTAAAAGAATTAACGGGGTGTTTTCTCCGCTCTCACATCTGATCAGGCTGGCCCCACGTGTGTAAAGAATTAACGGGGTGTTTCCTCCGCTCTCACATCTGATCAGGGTGGCCCCACGTGTGTAAAGAATTAACGGGGTGTTTCCTCCGCTCTCACATCTGATCAGGGTGGCCCCACGTGTGTAAAGAAAATGAATTAGGGTGCCCCACGGTGGTGTTCTCCGCTCTCACATCTGAGTCAACGTAATCTGATCGGTGGCCAACGTGTGTAAAGAATTAACGGGGTGTTTCCTCCGCTCTCACATCTGATCAGGGTGGCCCCACGTGTGTAAAGAATTAACGGGGTGTTTCCTCCGCTCTCACACACTATCAACGTATTCCGTCGGTCAGCGCGAGGTCAGCAGGAGAAAATGATTGTGAAGTGACCGCCACGACCGTGGTGTCTGGCTACAGAATGCTGGTAACGGAACTCGGTCTGGCTACAGAATGCTGGTAACGGAACTCGGTCTGGCTACACAATGCTGGTAACGGAACTCGGTCTGGCTACAGAATGCTGGTAACGGAACTCGGTCTGGCTACACAATGCTGGTAACGGAACTCGGTCTGTTTACAGAATACTGGTGACGGACTCGGTCTGTTTACAGAATACTGATAACGGACTTGGTCTGTTTACTGGTAACGGACTCGGTCTGGCTACAACATGACACAGCCACAACATGTCGGACTGGCCGTGGCGTGTGTTGAACACTGTGTGTGTGTGTGTGTTTGTGTGTGTGTGTGTGTGTGTGTGTGTGTGTGTGTGTGTGTGTGTGTGTGTGTGTGTGTGTGTGTGTGCGTGTGTGTCTGACAGCCACAACATGTCGGACCGGCGGTGGCGTGTGTTGAACACTGTGTGTGTGTGTGTGTGTGTCTGACAGCCACAACATGTCGGACCGGCCGTGGCGTATGTTGAATACTGTGTGTGTGTCTGACAGCCACAACATGTCGGACCGACCGTGGTGTGTGTTGAACACTATGTGTGTGTGTCTGACAGCCACAACATGTCGGAGCGGCCGTGGTGTGTGTTGAACACTATGTGTGTGTGTGTCTGACAGCCACAACATGTCGGAGCGGCCGTGGTGTGTGTTGAACACTATGTGTGTGTGTGTGTCTGACAGCCAGAACATGTCGGACCGGCCGTGGCGTGTGTTGAACACTATGTGTGTGTGTGTGTCTGACAGCCAGAACATGTCGGACCGGCCGTGGCGTGTGTTGAACACTGTGTGTGTGTGTGTGTCTGACAGCCACAACATGTCAGAGCGGCCGTGGTGTGTGTTGAACACTATGTGTGTGTGTGTCTGACAGCCACAACATGTCGGAGCGGCCGTGGCACTCGGACAACGACACGGCGGAGCGCAACGAGAAGGCCCGCAAGGCGTACGAGTCGCTGATGACGGTGACACTGAGGAAGCCGACGTCGCCAGAGTACCGCACCTTCTCCAACCTGGTCAAGAGGCGCGCGGAGAAAAAGTACCCCAACTTCACCTATGGGGAGGACGAGGTGCGTACAGCACGGGTATGGGGAGGACGAGGTGCGTACAGCACGGGTATGTGTGGACGAGGTGGGTACAGCAGGGGTATGTGTGGACGAGGTGGGTACAGCAGGGGTATGTGTGGACGAGGTGGGTACAGCAGGGGTATGTGTGGACGAGGTGGGTACAGCAGGAGTATGTGTGGACGAGGTGGGTACAGCAGGAGTATGTGTGGACTAGGTGGGTACAGCAGGAGTATGTGTGGACAAGGTGGGTACAGCAGGGTATGTGTGGACGAGGTGGGTACAGCAGGGGTATGTGTGGACGAGGTGGGTACAGCAGGGGTATGTGTGGACGAGGTGGGTACAGCAGGGGTATGTGTGGGGGACGAGGTGGTACAGCAGGGTATGTGTGGACGAGGTGGGTACAGCAGGGGTATGTGTGGACGAGGTGGGTACAGCAGGGGTATGTGTGGACGAGGTGGGTACAGCAGGGGTATGTGTGGACGAGGTGGGTACAGCAGGGGTATGGTGGACGAGGTGGGTACAGCAGGGGTATGGGGAGGACGAGGTGGGTACAGCAGGGGTATGGGGAGGGCGAGGTGGGTACAGCAGGGGTGTGTGTGGACGAGGTGGGTACAGCAGGGGTATGTGTCGACGAGGTGGGTACAGCAGGAGTATGGGTGGACGAGGTGGGTACAGCAGGAGTATGGGTGGACGAGGTGGGTACAGCAGGGGTATGGGGAGGACGAGGTGGGTACAGCAGGGGTATGTGTGGACGAGGTGGGTACAGCAGGGGTATGTGTGGACGAGGTGGGTACAGCAGGGGTATGTGTCGACGAGGTGGGTACAGCAGGGGTATGGGGAGGACGAGGTGGGTACAGCAGGGTATGGGTGGACGAGGTGGGTACAGCAGGGGTATGGGTGGACGAGGTGGGTACAGCAGGGGTATGTGTGGACGAGGTGGGTACAGCAGGAGTATGGGTGGAACGAGGTGGGTACAGCAGGGGTATGGGTGGACGAGGTGGGTACAGCAGGGGTATGGGGAGGACGAGGTGGGTACAGCAGGGGTATGGGGACGGGTGGACGAGGTATGGGGAGGTAGGGTGGCAGCAGGGGTATGGGATGGACGAGGTGGGTACAGCAGGGGTATGGGGAGGACGAGGTGGGTACAGCAGGGGTATGGGGAGGACGAGGTTGGTACAGCAGGGGTATGGGGAGGACGAGGTTGGTACAGCAGGGGTATGGGGAGGACGAGGTTGGTACAGCAGGGGTATGGGGAGGACGAGGTTGGTACAGCAGGGGTATGGGGAGGACGAGGTTGGTACAGCAGGGGTATGGGGAGGACGAGGTGGGTACAGCAGGGGTATGGGGAGGACGAGGTTGGTACAGCAGGGTATGGGGAGGACGAGGTTGGTACAGCAGGGGTATGGGGAGGACGAGGTTGGTACAGCAGGGGTATGGGGAGGACGAGGTTGGTACAGCAGGGTATGGGGAGGACGAGGTTGGTACAGCAGGTATGGGGAGGACGAGGTTGGTACAGCAGGTATGGGGAGGACGAGGTTGGTACAGCAGTGTATGGGGAGGACGAGGTTGGTACAGCAGAGTTGGGAGGACGAGGTTGGTACAGCAGGGGTATGGGGAGGACGAGGTTGGTACAGCAGGGGTATGGGGAGGACGAGGTTGGTACAGCAGGGGTATGGGGAGGACGAGGTTGGTACAGCAGGGGTATGGGGAGGACGAGGTTGGTACAGCAGGGTATGGGGAGGACGAGGTTGGTACAGCAGGGGTATGGGGAGGACGAGGTTGGTACAGCAGGGGTATGGGGAGGACGAGGTTGGTACAGCAGGGGTATGGGGAGGACGAGGTTGGTACAGCAGGGGTATGGGGAGGACGAGGTTGGTACAGCAGGGGTATGGGGAGGACGAGGTTGGTACAGCAGGGGTATGGGGAGGACGAGGTTGGTACAGCAGGGGTATGGGGAGGACGAGGTTGGTACAGCAAGGGTATGGGGAGGACGAGGTTGGTACAGCAGGGGTATGGGGAGGACGAGGTTGGTACAGCAGGGGTATGGGGAGGACGAGGTTGGTACAGCAGGTATGGAGGAGAGGTTGGTACAGCAGTATGGGGAGGACGAGGTTGGTACAGCAGGTATGGGGAGGACGAGGTTGGTACAGCAGGTGACGGTGGTCAGCATATGGGGAGGACGAGGTTGGTACAGCAGATGTATGGGGAGGACGAGGTTGGTACAGCAGATGTATGGGGGAGGACGAGGCTTGGTACAGCAGATATATGGGGAGGACGAGGTTGGCACAGCAGATGTATGGGGGAGGACGAGGTTGGTACAGCAGGGGTATGGGGAGGAAGAGGTTGGTACAGCAGATGTATGGGGAGGACGAGGTTGGTACAGCAGGTATGGGGAGGACGAGGTTGGTACAGCAGGGGTATGGGGAGGACGAGGTTGGTACAGCAGGGGTATGGGGAGGACGAGGTTGGTACAGCAGGGGTATGGGGAGGACGAGGTTGGTACAGCAGGGGTATGGGGAGGACGAGGTTGGTACAGCAGGGGTATGGGGAGGACGAGGTTGGTACAGCAGGGGTATGGGGAGGACGAGGTTGGTACAGCAGGGGTATGGGGAGGACGAGGTTGGTACAGCAGGGGTATGGGGAGGACGAGGTTGGTACAGCAGGGGTATGGGGAGGACGAGGTTGGTACAGCAGGGTATGGGGAGGACGAGGTTGGTACAGCAGGGTATGGGGAGGACGAGGTTGGTACAGCAGGGGTATGGGGAGGACGAGGTTGGTACAGCAGGGGTATGGGGAGGACGAGGTTGGTACAGCAGGGGTATGGGGAGGACGAGGTTGGTACAGCAGGGGTATGGGGAGGACGAGGTTGGTACAGCAAGGGTATGGGGAGGACGAGGCTGGTACAGCAGATGTATGGGGAGGACGAGGTTGGTACAGCAGGGGTATGGTACAGCAGGGGTATCGGGGTGGTAAGGGTGGAACTGCATTGGTGTGGGGACCGGGGGGTCACTGGAGGGGTGGTGGTGTATGCAGGTTACGTGGTCACTGAGGTGTGGCGGTGTGAACAATAACGTAATCACTGAGGGGCGGTAGTGTGTTCAGGTAACGTGGTCACTGATGTGTGGCGGTGTGTGCAGGTAAACAGTTTCGTGGGCGCGTTCCATGACGCAGTTATCCTGTACGCACTGGCGCTGAACGAGACGTTGGAGGCCGGAGGCAGCGTGCGAGACGGCGTCACCATCACCCGCCGGATGTGGAACCGCACGTTTCAGGGTGCGTACCCCATAAACTGTCTGTGGAAACTTACATTTCAGTGTGCGTACCCCATAAACTGCCTATGGAAACTTACATTTCAGTGTGCGTACCCCATAAACTGCCTATGGAAACTTACATTTCAGTGTGCGTACCCCATAAACTGCCCATGGAAACTTACATTTCAGTGTGCGTACCCCACTAACTGCCCATGGAAACTTACATTTCAGTGTGCGTACCCCACTAACTGCCCATGGAAACTTACATTTCAGTGTGCGTACCCCATAAACTGCCCATGGAAACTTACATTTCAGTGTGCGTACCCCATAAACTGCCCATGGAACCGCACGTTTCAGGGTGCGTACCCCATAAACTGCCCATGGAACCGCACGTTTCAGGGTGCGTACCCCATAAACTGCCTATGGAACCGCACGTTTCAGGGTGCGTACCCCATAAACTGCCCATGGAACCGCACGTTTCAGGGTGCGTACCCCATAAACTGCCTATGGAACCGCACGTTTCAGGGTGCGTACCCCATAAACTGCCTATGGAAACTTACATTTCAGGGTGCGTACCCCATAAACTGCCTATGGAAACTTACATTCCAGGGTGCGTAACCCATAAACTGTCTGTGGAACTGCACGTTTATAAACTGCCTATGGAACCTTACATTTCAGGGTGCGTACCCCATAAACTGCCTATGGAACCGCACGTTTCAGGGTGCGTACCTTATAAGCTGCCTATGAAACCTCATCTTTTAGTGTATGCAACTGCCTTTAAATGTCAATAAAGCTACACAGGTTGTATGTGATACAGCACATTTTGGGGTACGTATACACTCTTACACAGGTTGTATGTGATACAGCACATTTTGGGGTACGTATACACTCTTACACAGGTTGTATGTGATACAGCACATTTTGGGGTACGTATACCCTCTTACACAGGTTGTATGTGATACAGCACATTTTGGGGTACGTATACCCTCTTACACAGGTTGTATGTGATACAGCACATTTTGGGGTACGTATACCCTCTTACACAGGTTGTATGTGATACAGCACATTTTGGGGTACGTATACCCTCTTACACAGGTTGTATGTGATACAGCACATTTTGGGGTACGTATACCCTCTTACACAGGTTGTATGTAATACAGCACATTTTGGGGTCCGTATACCCTCTTACACAAGCTGTATGTGAAACCGCACATTCCAGACTACTTACCCTCTAAAAGTATCTCAAGCTGCATGTCAAACTGCACCTTTTAGGGGCCATGATATCAGGGTGTACAACTGCTTCTACGGCACACACACACGCACACACACACACACGCACGCACCCACGCACGCACGCACGCGCGCACGCACGTATACACACACACACGCACACACACACACACACACACACACACACACACACACACACACACGCGCGCGCGCGCGCACACACGCACGCACACGCGCGCACACACGCACGCACACACACACACACAACACACACACACACACACACACCGCGCCACACACACCACACGCGCACGCGCACACACGCACCCAGCACACACACACACACACACACACACCACACACACACAACACACAACACACAGCCGAGCACACACACAACACACACATACATGCACACACGCACGCACGCACGCACGCACACACACACACACACTGTCACACACGCACACTGTCACACACACACACACACACACACACACACACACACACACACACACACACACACACACACACACACTCAGAGGATTTTCAAGATTATCTGTTGCAGTACAGTCCACACCACAAGCATTATTATTATGCAGTGCTCACACTGAAGTGACAACATCACTAGACACGCTGAGACATTTCATGCACAACTGATTCAATAATGACGTAAAAGTGTCATAAACACTTTGACACGTTTCACGCATCACAGAGTCAGTGATGACATGACGATGTCTGTCGGTA
>JABMCL010001754.1:540000-555000 GCA_018857735.1 Alviniconcha marisindica
CACAACTCGCAGGGCACGTCAATGCGATGTTCAGACTGTTTTAACGGACTGTCTACATGATAATCGTTGGAACTTCCAACGTTTGGGGTCACGAAATGCCACTTGTGTTTTAATCCATCATATTTTGCATGTGCTTTAAAACGGAAACTTTCATCAGTTACTGTGAAAAAGTGTTTCTTTACAAGACTGCATCTTGTTAGCACACATTAAAAATCTTCAAACGTTAAAAGAAAGTGGTAGGGGTCAAGACGACTTCATATTGCATAATCAGAAGCTGGAACTGTGAAGTCAGAACCTATAAAAAGGGAAGCAACACCGGCAAGCCAACGAGCGATTAAGATGAGAACACTGCGGCGGCTGTGATTAAGATGAGAACACTGCGGCGGCTGTGATTAAGATGAGAACACTGCGGCGGCTGTGATTAAGATGAGAACACTGCGGCGGCTGTGATTAAGATGAGAACACTGCGGCGGCTGTGGCTGAACTCTGGAGGAGTGAACCACCTTCCGTACACAAGACGTGCACGGCTTTCTCTGTCGCTTGGAGCAGTTAAGAGAGTTCTCCACAAAGAGTTTCACAAACTGGTCGCAAAATGGCTACCCAGTTGATCGATGAACAAAAACGGCAACGCATACATGTTACACATGACCTACTCCGCCGTTTTGAGCCGGATGGACCCGAACGTGTGACGGGTATCACCACAGAAAATTGCCTGGATACTATTTACGACATCGCCGGCAAAAGCAGGAACAGAACGCCATTGTGTTTAACCCACCAGAGACACCAAACCTGCAAGCCCGGATTTGAGGGCAGAAAGAGAGGGTTTGAGGGCAGAAAGAGAGGGTTAGAGGGCAGAAAGAGGGGGTCAGAGGGCAGAAAGAGAGGGCTAGAGGGCAGAAAGAGGGTCAGAGGGCAGAGAGGGTTAGAGGGCAGAAAGAGAGGGTTAGAGGGCAGAAAGAGGGGTCAGAGGGAGAGAGGGTTAGAGGGCAGAAAGAGAGGGTTAGAGGGCAGAAAGAGAGGGTCAGAGGGCAGAAAGAGAGGGTCAGAGGGCAGAAAGAGAGGGTTAGAGGGCAGAAAGAGAGGGTTAGAGGGCAGAAAGAGGGGTGAGGCAGAAAGAGAGGGTAGAGGGCAGAAAGAGAGGGTTCAGAGGGCAGAAAGAGAGGGTTTAGAGGGCAGAAAGAGAGGGTTCAGAGGGGCAGAAAGAGAGGGTTAGAGGGCAGAAAGAGGGAGCAGAAGAGAGGCAGAGGCAGAAAGAGAGGGTTAGAGGCAGAAAGAGAGGGTTGAGGCAGAAAGAGAGGGTCAGAGGGCAGAAAGAGAGGACCAGAGGGCAGAAAGAGAGGGTTGAGGGCAGAAAGAGAGGGTCAGAGGGCAGAAAGAGAGGGTCAGAGGGCAGAAAGAGAGGGTAGAGGGCAGAAAGAGAGGGTTTGAGGGCAGAAAGAGAGGGTCAGAGGGCAGAAAGAGAGGGTCCAGAGGGCAGAAAGAGAGGGTTTGAGGGCAGAAAGAGAGGGTCAGAGGGCAGAAAGAGAGAGGTCGACCGTGCAGCACCAGGGGTGTGCAGAGGTTTTGCACCAAACCCAGAGTCCAGTCACCAGCACCCAGTGTCCAGTCACCAGACGCAGGTCAGACCACGACGCAGGTGTCACGACAAGCAGCCCAGGAGTCCAGCAGAACCACACCCAGTGTCCAGTCACCAGCACCCAGGTCCAGTCACCAGCATGTCCCAGTGTCCAGTCACCAGCACCCAGTAGTCCAGTCACCAGCACCCAGTGTCCAGTCACCAGCACCCAGGTCCAGTCACCACACCCAGTGTCCATCACAAGCAGCACCCAGATGTCCAGTCACCACACCCAGTGTCCAGTCACCAGCACCCAGAGTCCAGTCACCAGACACCCAGTGTCCAGTCACCACACCCAGAGTCCAGTCACCAGCACCCAGTGTCCAGTCACCAACACCCAGTGTCCAGTCACCAGCACCCAGTGTCCAGTCACCACACCCAGTAGTCCAGTCACCAGCACCCAGAGTCCAGTCACCAGCACCCAGTAGTCCAGTCACCAGCACCCAGAGTCCAGTCACCAGCACCCAGAGTCCAGTCACCAGCACCCAGAGTCCAGTCACCAACACCCAGAGTCCAGTCACCAGCACCCAGAGTCCAGTCACCAGCAGCCCAGAGTCCAGTCACCAAGCACCCAGAGTCCAGTCACCAGCACCCAGAGTCCAGTCACCAGCACCCGAGTCCAGTCACCAGCGCCCAGAGTCCAGTCACCAGCACCCAGAGTCCAGTCACCAGCGCCCAGAGTCCAGTCACCAGCACCCAGAGTCCAGTCACCAGCACCCAGAGTCCAGTCACCAGCACCCAGAGTCCAGTCACCAGCGCCCAGAGTCCAGTCACCAGCACCCAGAGTCCAGTCACCAACACCCAGAGTCCAGTCACCAGCACCCAGAGTCCAGTCACCAACGACGCCAGAGTCCAGTCACCAGCGCCCAGAGTCCAGTCACCAACACCCAGAGTCCAGTCACCACACCCAGAGTCCAGTCACCAGCACCCAGAGTCCAGTCACCAGACACCCAGAGTCCAGTCACCAGCACCCAGAGTCCAGTCACCAACACCCAGAGTCCAGTCACCAGCGCCCAGAGTCCAGTCACCAGCACCCAGAGTCCAGTCACCAACACCCAGAGTCCAGTCACCAGCGCCCAGAGTCCAGTCACCAACACCCAGAGTCCAGTCACCAACACCCAGAGTCCAGTCACCAGCGCCCAGAGTCCAGTCACCAGCGCCCAGAGTCCAGTCACCAGCGCCCAAAGTCTAGTCACCAGCATCCAGTGTCCAGTCACCAGCACCCAGAGTCCAGTCACCAACACCCAGAGTCCAGTCACCAACACCCAGTGTCCAGTCACCAGCACCCAGAGTCCAGTCACCAACACCCAGAGTCCAGTCACCAACACCCAAAGTCCAGTCACCAGCATCCAGTGTCCAGTCACCAGCACCCAGAGTCCAGTCACCAGCACCCAGAGTCCAGTCACCAACACCCAGTGTCCAGTCACCAGCACCCAAAGTCCAGTCACAAGCATCCTGAACGCCCCCTTTCTCCATGACGGTGCCAGTCTCCACAGAACAAGGGCAGTAACTCCGTATTTTGAGTGACACAAAGTTCTAGTCTTGCCCCACCGACCCCACCGACCCCACTGTCCCGACCTGCGCCATGCCACTTCTGGCTGTCGTTCTGTGACAACAGTCCGGCTGAGAGGAGGTTTTCTTGTGTCCAAGACATCGATGTAGCGGTTATTTCAGAGCCGAAACTCTGACACATGTGGGGGTTACATCACATTAACTGTGAGCAACATGTGGGTTATAATCACGTTAACTGTGAGCAACATGTGGGTTATAATCACGTTAACTGTGAGCAACATGTGGGTTATAATCACATTAACTGTGAGCAACATGTGGGTTATAATCACGTTAACTGTGAACAACGTGGTTATGATTACATCAACTATGACAAATGTGGTGGTTATGATTGCCTCAACTACGACAAATGTGGTGGTTATGATTACATCAACAACGACAAATGTGGTGGTTATGATCACATCAACTACGACAAATGTGGTGGTTATGATTGCCTCAACTACGACAAATGTGATGGTTATGATTACATCAACAGTGACGGTGATGATGGTTATGCTTGCCTCAACTACAACAAATGTGGTTATGATTACATCAACAATGACAAATATGGTGGTTATGATTACACCAACAATGACAAATGTGGTGGTTATGATTACATCAACCACGACAAATATGATGGTTATGATTGCCTCAACTACAACAAATGTGGTGGTTATGATTACATTAACTCTTACAAATGTATCGTTATCATTATGTTAACTGTGACTAATGTGGTGGTTATAATTATATTACATGTGACAAAGGTGTTGTTGTCATTACGTTAACTGTGACTAACGTGGCGGTGATGATTACATTAACTGTGATAAATGTGGTGGTTGTGATTGCATTATCTGTCACAAATATGGTGGTTATGAATATATTACCTGTGACAACTGCGGTGGTTGTGATTATATTACCTGTGACACATGTGGTGGTCATGGTTACATTAGCTGTGCTAACTGTGGCGGTTATGATTACACTAGCTGTGCTAACTGTGGCGGTTATGATTACACTAGCTGTGCTAACTGTGGCGGTTATGATTACACTAGCTGTGCTAACTGTGGCGGTTATGATTACAGGCACCTACGGCTAGAGGCGGAGTTGGCGGCGATGAACTGGCGGGTCCGTTGGGACGACATATTGTTTGGGAACCCCGCCAAGAACCACCAGCTGGATAACCGAGTCAGTGCCACTCCACACTGGGATGTCTTAGTCACAGACAATTGGGGGAGGAGGGGGGGGGGGAGGGGGGAACAGGGAGAGAAGGGGGAGAGATAGGGTGGGAATGGAGCGGGTAGGGAGAGAGGGTGGGGAGAGAGGAAGGACAAAGGGGTAGGGAGAGAGGGGAATAGGGAGAAAGGGAAATAGGGAGAGAGGGGGTAGGGAGAGAGATGAATATGGAGGGGGGGGGCAGAGATAAATAGGGAGAGGTGGGGGGGGGGGGGGGAAGGAGAGAGATAAATAGGGAGAGAAGGGGTAGGGAAAGACATGAATAGGGAGAGAGGGGGTAGGGAGAGAGGTGAATAGATAGTGGGTAGGGAGAGAGATGAATAGGGAGAGAGGGGGTAGGGAGAGAGATGAATAGGGAGAGAGGGGTAGGGAGAGAGATGAATAGGGAGAGAGGGGGTAGGGAGGGAGGGGGTAGGGAGAGAGATGAATAGGGGTAGGGAGAGAGAGGAATAGAGAGAGGGGGTAGGGAGAGAGAGGAATAGAGAGAGGGGGTGGGGAGAGAGATGAATAGAGAGTTCCGGAAAGATGGGGTAGGGAGAGGCGGCGTGGAGAGGGAGCGGGTAGGGAGAAGGGGTAGGGAGAGAGGAGGGACAGAGAGGGTAGGGAGAGAGGGTAGGGAGAGAGGGGGGACAGAGAGGGTAGGGAGAGAGGAGGTAGGGAGAGAGGAGGGACAGAGAGGGTAGGGAGAGAGGGAGGTAGGGAGAGAGGAGGGACAGAGAGGGTAGGGAGAGAGGAGGACAGAGAGGGTAGGGAGAGAGGGGGTAGGGAGAGAGGAGGGACAGAGAGGGTAGGGAGAGAGGAGGGACAGAGAGGGTAGGGAGAGAGGGGAGGGAGAGAGGAGGGACAGAGAGGGTAGGGAGAGAGGCGGTAGGGAGAGAGGAGGGACAGAGAGGGTAGGGAGAGAGGGGGTAGGGAGAGAGGAGGGACAGAGAGGGTAGGGAGAGAGGGGGTAGGGAGAGAGGAGGAGAGAGGAGGGAGACGAGAGGACAGAGAGGGTAGGGAGAGAGGGGGTAGGGAGAGAGGAGGGACAGAGAGGGTAGGGAGAGAGGCGGTAGGGAGAGAGGAGGGACAGAGAGGGTAGGGAGAGAGGGTAGGGAGAGAGGATGGACAGAGAGGGTAGGGAGAGAGGAGGGACAGAGAGGGTAGGGAGAGAGGGGGTAGGGAGAGAGGAGGGACAGAGAGGGTAGGGAGAGAGGGGGTAGGGAGAGAGGAGGGACAGAGAGGGTAGGGAGAGAGGGGGTAGGGAGAGAGGATGGACAGAGAGGGTAGGGAGAGAGGAGGGACAGAGAGGGTAGGGAGAGAGGAGGGACAGAGAGGGTAGGGAGAGAGGATGGACAGAGAGGGTAGGGAGAGAGGGGGTAGGGAGAGAGGAGGGACAGAGAGGGTAGGGAGAGAGGGGGTAGGGAGAGAGGAGGGACAGAGAGGGTAGGGAGAGAGGGGGTAGGAGAGAGGATGGACAGAGAGGGTAGGGAGAGAGGGGGTAGGGAGAGAGGAGGGACAGAGAGGGTAGGGAAGAGAAGGAGGGACAGAGAGGGTAGGGAGAGAGGGGGTAGGGAGAGAGGAGGAAGAGAGGGTAGGGAGAGAGGGGTAGGGAGAGAGGAGGGACAGAGAGGGTAGGGAGAGAGGGGGTAGGGAGAGAGGAGGGACAGAGAGGTAGGGAGAGAGGGGTAGGGAGAGAGGAGGGACAGAGAGGGTAGGGAGAGAGGAGGGGGTAGGAGAGAGGAGGGACAGAGAGGGTAGGAGAGAGGGGGTAGGGAGAGAGGAGGGACAGAGAGGGTAGGGAGAGAGGCGGTAGGGAGAGAGGAGGGACAGAGAGGGTAGGGAGAGGAGGCGGTAGGAGAGAGGAGGGACAGAGAGGGTAGGGAGAGAGGAGGGACAGAGAGGGTAGGGAGAGAGGGTAGGGAGAGAGGGGGTAGGGAGAGAGGAGGGACAGAGATGGTAGGGAGAGAGGGGGTAGGGAAAGATGAATAGGGGGGGGGGGGGGGGGTAGGGAGAGATGAGAATAGTGGGGGGGGGGGGGGGAGGGAGAGAATGAGTAAATAAACTTTGTTTACGAAGACAGTGGAGTAATACTAATAATAGAACTGGGTAGTAATTGAAGACATTCATGAAGCGCCTGGCCTATTTAGGCACATGACAGCTCTCGGTGCGTAAGCCTACAATAGCAAATCAGTCTATGTGATCAGTGGAACCTCACACCAGTCGACACACCACACACCACGCACCACCACGCACGCACCACACCACACAACACACACACAACACACAACACACACACACACACACACACACACACACACACACACACATATATATATATATATATATATATATATAATATATATATATTATATATATATATATATATATATATATAGATATATATATATGCCAGAGGACAGGGGGCAAATATCAGAAGCTTTCGTGAAGGCTCCATGATTTAGGGCCTGACTAAATGATGCTTTGGACTTGGAATGGCGAGAACTGTAAGACAGAGCATTCCACGCAGAGAGACCGTCGTCTGCTAATGATCTGTGCCTTAATGTTCTGGAACTAGAGCGATGCATTTCGGGAGTGCGTGTATCTGCGGAAGAGTTACGAGTCTGCAGGGAGCGTACAGATGGAAAGGTACGGAGAGGTCCTGTGGCCCAGTGTCTATGATTCCATGAAAACAGTCAACTGTATTCGCGCCCTGTTGAACTATGGATGACATACGACGTCCATCAACAATGAGTGCGACTGTGCTCAAACAGCGGATACTCTTGTCTGTCTGTCTGTCTGTCTTTCTGTTTGTCAGTCTGTTGCACATCTCTGGTGTATATCGCCCTGATATAACCGTAATGGTTGACTGGGCGTAAAACACCAAATTACTTACGTGGTATAATCGTCTCGGTTAACTGGGCGTAGCATAACGAATTACTTACCTGTATCTGTACCATAATCTCGTTAAATATCTTCCTTGCTCCCTTTGTGTCAAATAAAGACGTGTTTGTCCTTGCAGCGACATTCTTATGTCAGCACGTGCTCAGGGGACACAATCGCAGCTCACTTCGGGGAAGTGAGCAACCGACAGTTGTTCACCAAGACTTGCTATTACAAGGTGAGTAGTGTTACAGGAAATAACCAACTGATAAACTATTCACCAAGACTTGCTATTACAAGGTGAGTGATGTTAGAGGAAATAACCTACTGATAAACTATTCACGAAGACTTGCTGTTACAAGGTGGGAGGTGTTACAGGTAATAACCACTTGATAAACTATTCACCACGACTTGCTAATACAAGGCGAGTGGTGTTACAGGAAATAACCAACTGATAAACTGTTCACAGAGACTTGCTGTTACAAGGTGAGTGGTGTTAAAGGAAATAACCAACTGATAATACAAGGCGAAGTAACCAACTGATAAACTATTCACCACGACTTGGTAGGAACAAGATGAGTAGTGTTACAGGAAATAATCAACTGATAAACTATTCACCAAAACTTGCTAATACAAGGTGAGTGGTGTTACAGGAAATAACCAACTAATAACTATTCACCAAGACTTGCTGTTACAAGGTGAGAGGTGGGTGTCCATCTGCAGTTTGTGTCCTTCTATTCGTCAGTGTCCTGCAGTAGCACCCCTTCTGTCCCACTTTCTGTGTCCATCTACAGTAGCGCCCCTTCTGTCCCACTTTCTGTGTCCATCTACAGTAGCACCCCCTCTGTCCCACTTTCAATGTCCATCTACAGTAGCACCCCCTTCTGTCCCACTTTCAGTGTCCTGCAGTAGCACCCCTTCTGTCCCACTTTCAGTGTCCTGCAGTAGCACCCCTTCTGTCCCACTTTCAGTGTCCATCTACTGTAGCACCCCTTCTGTCCCACGTTCAGTGTCCATCCACTTTAGCACCCCCTTCTGTCCCACTTTCAATGCCCATCTACTGTAGCACCCCCTTCTGTCCCATTTTCAGTGTCCTTCAGTAGCACCACTTCTGTCCCACTTTCAGTGTCCATCTACAGTAGCAACCCCTTCTGTCCCACTTTCAGTGTCCATCTACAATAGCACCCCTTCTGTCCCACTTTCAGTGTTCATCTACAGTAGCACCCCTTCTGTCCCACTTTCAGTGTTCATCTACAGTAGCACCCATTCTGTCCCACTTTCAGTGTCCATCCACAGTAGCATCCGCTTCTGTCCCACTTTCAGTGTCCATCTACAGTAGCACCCCTTCTGTCCCACTTTCAGTGTCCATCTACAGTAGCACCCCTTCTGTCCCACTTTCAGTGTCCTGCAGTAGCACCCCTTCTGTCCCACTTTCAGTGTCCATCTACAGTAGCACCCCTTCTGTCCCACTTTCAGTGTCCATCTGCAGTAGCACCCCTTCTGTCCCACTTTCAGTGTCCATCTACAGTAGCGCCCCCTTCCCTACCTCCGTGTAAGCTTGCTGGGTGTCGTAAAGGATTGTTTCTGAAAACACGCCTTTTTCCAAAGTGCTAGAATCGTCCATAATCATCTAACCCCCACCGCCACCCCTGCCTCCACCCCCTCCCCCACCACCTCCCCTACCCCCATCCCCATCCCCACCTCACCGCTTGCCTTCCTGCCTCCCCAACCGCCGTTGTTCCCCTTCCCGACCGTCATGGATCCTGTGTGTATTGGGATTTAAAAAATAATAATTTAATTATCGTTTCCCTTGATTTATTCATTTGCTTTCCCCATCCTGTACCATGAAGATTGAGTCCGTACAGATTTTCGGCGTACTGCGTATTATAACAGTCAGCATCATCCTCATCATCACCACCATTATTGTCATCGGTACATCGCCATGATCACTCTGTCATTACGATCATCACTTCTTCATCGTGATGCTGTTTTGAGTGTACTATTGGCCTCCTTACAAAGTCTGATCTGAAACTTGTGTCAATACTTGCACTGTTGGATGTGAGTGCTGCTTTTGACACCCTTGACCATGCCATGCTATTAAGACGACTTGAGAGCACTGTTGGAATCTCGGGATTAGCGCTGTCTTGGTTCGAGTCATACCTAAGTGATAGGACGCAGTCTGTTGTGGTTGACGGTTTGATGTCCACACCAATACCCCTTGTCTTTGTTGTTCCTCAGGGATCGGTCCTCGGACCTGTACTATTCACCCTGTATTCACAACCCCTGTCTGATGTCATAGCATGTCACAGCTGTGACTATCACAAGTACGCTGATGACACAGAAATCTCTGACAGCGCACCACCCAGCGATTTCACTTCTGCTCAGTCCAACATTCAATCCTGTATAAGCGATACTTTGTCATGGATGCAAAGCAACAAACTGAAGCTTAACACAGAAACAACTGAGATGATGCCTGTAGGTTCATCAGTGCGTATCATTTCGGTCGGCTGCGAGTCTGCAGATATAGGTGGAAGTTGCATTCCTTTTCAGACCACCGTTACGTACCTTAGAGTGCATCTTGACCAAATACTGTCAATGAAACAACACATCAGTAGCCTCTGCCGCACTACGTTTTTCGCACTCAGGAGAATCGCCTCTATCCGTCCGTTCCTCTCTAACAGTTCCATAAAAAAGCTTCTTGCGTCAGTGATCACGTCAAGATTGGGCTACTGCAGTGCTACTTTCGCAGGTGTAGCCGATGAACAAATCGCGCGCATACAAAAGATCCAAAACAACGCCGCGCGGCTCATCTTGAAAAAATCGAAGCGTGATCATGTCACACCGCTTTTAAAAGAACTCCACTGGCTCCCAGTAAAATATCGCATTCAGTACAAGCTCGCAACGTTCGCTTTCCGTCTCTTCGACGGCACTCTTCTGCCATACCTGTCTTCTTCTCTCTGCACATAACCATCGCGTTCCCTTCGTTCTTCGACAGAAAGACTGCTCAAAATTCCAAAAACAAACTTGAAAACCTTCGGCGAACGTTCTTTTGGTTACATTGCTCCGACTGTCTGGAACTCGCTGCCGGCCGACCTGAGAGCTTCTCCCTCCCTCCCAACGTTCAAAGCTAACCTAAAAACGCATCTCTTCCGCCAAGCCTTCTGATTGATTTGTACATGCCAACCGCTACCTGTTTCATATTCGTGTGTGTGTGTGTGTGTGTGTGTGTGTGTGTGTGTGTGTGTGTGTGTGTGTGTGTGTGTGTGTGTGTGTGTGTGTGCTTGTGTGTGTCAGTTGGGGGCGGGGGTGGGGACTGGGAGAGATGAAATTAAGGGTAGGTAGTAATATAATGATTCATTTTCTTTATATATTGCTGCTTCTCTGTACTTTGTGTGTGTGTGTGTGTGTGTGTATTATACATTGTTAGTTGTCATAATTATATGTATTATGTTTTTGAAACTTAGAAAATGTTGGAGAATTTTGTAAAGCGCGGTGAGTTTGTGTACACCAGAGAATAGCGCTATACAAAAGTTATCTATTATTGTTATTATCGTCACCTTGACATATATATCACCATCACATCATCCCCACCATCATATCATCAAACATTATTACCATCGTACTCATCATCATATATGTAGTTACGGATGAGTAATTGTCGTTTCAGGGAGCTATTCTGGCCATTAAGCCGGTTACGCGTCAACACATCAGCATCACCAAACCGCTTCTGTTGGAAATCAAACGGGTCAGTGGGAAGTCTGTGTCCTGATTTCTGCGCACAACATTTAGTCCATCCATCTTTAATACTCGAACAGTAGATTGTTATGTGCGGTTCATGCATGAGAACAGTAGATTGTTATGTGTGGTTTATGTATGGGAACAGTAGATTGTTATGTGTGGTTTATGTATGAGAACAGTAGATTGTTATGCGTGGTTCATGTATGAGAAGATTCAGCTAGTCCATGTATCTTTAATACTCGAACAGTAGATTGTTATGTGTGGTTCATGTATGAGAAGATTCAGCTAGTCCATGTATCTTTAATACTCGAACAGTAGATTGTTATGTGTGGTTCATGTATGAGAAGATTCAGCTAGTCTATGTATCTTTAATACTCGAACAGTAGATTGTTATGTGTGGTTCATGTATGAGAAAAGTATATTGTTATATGTGGTTTATGTATGAGAACAGTAGATTGTTGTGTGTGGTTCATTTATGAGAACAGTAGATTGTTATGTGTGGTTCATGTATGAGAACAGTAGATTATGTGTGGTTCATGTATGAGAACAGTAGATTGTTATGTGTGGTTTATGTATGAGAACAGTAGATGTTATGTGTGGTTCATGTATGAGAACAGTAGATGTTATGTGTGGTTCATGTATGAGAACAGTAGATTTGTTATGTGTGGTTCATGTATGAGAAGATTCAGCTAGTCGCCTCCACAGGAACGCTGTGGTCACCCGCCACGCGCACCTCCACAGGCACAACAGAGCAGGGGCAGCGCTCCAAGCCTGACAGTGGCCTTGCGGTTTACACGGCCGCCCTCTCACTCACAATAGCCGATGCTGGCTTTCTTTCCCTGTTCTTTTCTTCTTCCAGCTCAAATTGCCTTTACGGCGAACAAAACATTGCAATAGACAAAACCAGGAACGCAATAACTGAAAACATTGCAATGACAAAACCAGGAACGCATCCACTGTGAAAACATTGTAATGACAAAACCAGGAACGCAACCACTGTGAAAACATTGTAATGACAAAACCAGGAACGCAACCACTGTGAAAACATTGCAATGACAAAACCAGGAACGCAACCACTGTGAAAACATTGCAATGACAAAACCAGGAACGCAACCACTGTGAAAACATTGTAATGACAAAACCAGGAACAACGCAACCACTGTGAAAACATTGTAATGACAAAACCAGGAACAACGCAACCACTGTGAAAACATTGTAATGACAAAACCAGGAACGCAACCACTGTGAAAACATTGTAATGACAAAACCAGGACGCAACCACTGAAAACATTGCAATGACAAATCCAGGAACGCAACCACTGTGAAAACATTACAGTGACAAAACCAGGAACTCAAACGCTGTGAAAACATTACAGTGACAAAACCAGGAACGCAAACGCTGTGAAAACATTGCAATGACAAAACCAGGAACGCAAACGCTGTGAAAACATTGCAATGACAAAACCAGGAACGCAAACGCTGTGAAAACATTGCAATGACAAATCCAGGAACGCAACCACTGTGAAAACATTACAGTGACAAAACCAGGAACTCAAACGCTGTGAAAACATTACAGTGACAAAACCAGGAACGCAAACGCTGTGAAAACATTGCAATGACAAAACCAGGAACGCAAACGCTGTGAAAACACATATTTCCAGAAAGACGCCGTGACAGGTGTGCGCGGGAATGACGGGCCCGACAGGCAGCCTTGGTACGTTAGAAGGAACGCTGACTGGGACCCTACACCTGCTTCCATTTCAAGTTCATTGACCTCACACCTGGTCCCATTTCATACCCGTACCTTGCTAGCCGCATTGAACATGCACATGGTTCGATTCCATACCCATGCCGTGACGCTGTGTTTCAGATCAAAGACTTGCAGAACGACCACCTCGTTCGATTCCACGGGATCTGCATCGACCCGCCGCATCAGTGTTTGCTGACTGAGTACTGTCCTAAAGGGTCCTTACAGGTGTGTGATTGTGTGTGTGCGTGTGTGCGTGCGTGCGTGCGTGCGTGCGTGCGTGCGTGTGTGCGTGTGTGTGTGTGTGTGTGTGTGTGAGAGAGAGAGAGAGAGAGAGAGAGAGAGAGAGAGAGAGAGAGAGAGAGAGAAAAGCAATCGTAGTAAGCGAAAAAACGAGCAGGTAGATCACCGTTCCCACCATCTCTACCTTCTGTTTTCCTTATGAGAGGAATCCTGTGGTGCGTGACCCGTACTGTTGACAGGGTTAGTACAGTGGCAGGGTAGGAATCCTGTGGTGGGGTGACCCGTACTGTTGACAGGGTTAGTACAGTGGCAAAGTAGGAATCCTGTGGTGAGGTGACCCGTACTGTTGACAGGGTTAGTACAGTGGCAGGGGAAGAATCCTGTGGTGAGGTGACCCGTACTGTTGACAGGGTTAGTACAGTGGCAGGGTAGGAATCCTGTGGTGAGGTGACCCGTACTGTTGACAGGGTTAGTACAGTGGCAGGGTAGGAATCCTGTGGTGAGGTGACCCGTACTGTTGACAGGGTTATTACAGTGGCAGGGTAGGAATCCTGTGGTGAGGTGACCCGTACTGTTGACAGGGTTAGTACAGTGGCAGGGTAGGAATCCTGTGGTGAGGTGACCCGTACTGTTGACAGAGTTAGTACAGTGGCAGGGTAGGAATCCTGTGGTGAGGTGACCCGTACTGTTGACAGAGTTAGTACAGTGGCAGGGTAGGAATCCTGTGGTGAGGTGACCCGTACTGTTGACAGGGTTAGTACAGTGGCAGGGTAGGAATCCTGTGGTGAGGTGACCCGTACTGTTGACAGGGTTAGTACAGTGGCAGGGGAAGAATCCTGTGGTGAGGTGACCCGTACTGTTGACAGGGTTAGTACAGTGGCAGGGGAGGAATCCCGTGGTGAGGTGACCCGTACTGTTGACAGGGTTAGTACAGTGGCAGGGGAAGAATCCTGTGGTGAGGTGACCCGTACTGTTGACAGGGTTAGTACAATGGCAGGGGAGGAATCCTGAGGCGACCCTGTGTGGCGCTGTAGAATGCTAGGGGAGGAACCATGTGGTCACCCTGTGGGTCTGACGGGATTAGCAGAATGCTAGGGGAGGAACCATGTGGTCACCCTGTGGGTCTGACGGGATTAGCAGAATGCTAGGGGAGGAACCATGTGGTCACCCTGTGTGACATAAGCAGGAAATGACGTATGACACGAACAGAGAATAAAACCCACGGTTGTGATTTTTATTTTTATTTTCTCCATCTTTTAGTTGTGCCGTGATAATTATGAGCTTGGTCGATTGGGCGTTAAAAACCGTGACGTAGTTATTTTTAATCTTCTGTTAGATAGGAGGTTTGGTATATCATTTGAAGAAATGCTGGTAGTGCATTGCATTGCTTGTTGTCTGTTTACATTTGTTTGGGTTATTTTCAGGATGTGTTGGAGAACGAACAGATCAAGCTGGACTGGATGTTTCGTTACTCCATCATGCAGGATATAGTCAGAGTGAGCCATGCCTTGCGTTCTTCTGTCTGTTGAGGCTGAGTCTTGTCTTGTGTCACTTTCAACGCTTAGGCTGTGACCAAGGGAAGGAGGTATAGTGCAGGACATGTACACTGTGACCAAGGAAAAGAGGCATAGTGCAGGATGTACATGCACACTGTGACCAAGGGAAAAGGCATAGTGCAGGATGTACATGTACACTGTGACCAATGGGAAGAGGCATAGTGCAGGACATGTACACTGTGACCAAGGAAAAGAGGCATAGTGCAGGATGTACATGCACACTGTGACCAAGGAAAAGAGGCATAGTGCAGGATGTACATGTACACTGTGACCAATGGGAAGAGGCATAGTGCAGGATGTACATGTACACTGTGACCAAGGGAAAAGGCATAGTGCAGGATGTACATGTACACTGTGACCAAGGGAAAAGGCATAGTGCAGGATGTACATGCACACTGTGACCAAGGGAAAAGGCATAGTGCAGGATGTACATGGACACTGTGACCAAGGGAAAAGGCATA
>JABMCL010001754.1:560000-562500 GCA_018857735.1 Alviniconcha marisindica
GGAACAAGTGGTCTGCACAGGTGTGTCTGTGTGTTGGGAACAGGTGTTATGCACAGGTGTGTGTTGTGAACATATGGTCTGCACAGGTGTGTGTGTTGGGAACAAGTGGTCTGCACAGGTGTGTGTGTGTGTGTTGGGAACAAGTGGTCTGCACAGGTGTGTGTGGGGAACAAGTGGTCTGCACAGGTGGGTGTTTGGGGAATAAGTGGTCTGCACAGGTGGGGTGTGTTGGGAACAAGTGGTCTGCACAGGTGGGTGTGTTGGGAACAAGTGGTCTGCACAGGTGGGTGTGTTGGGAACAAGTGGTCTGCACAGGTGTATGTGGGGGGAACAAGTGATCTGCACAGGTGGGTGCGTGGGAAACAGGTGTTCTGCACAGGTGTGTGTGTGTTGGGAACAAATTATCTGCTCAGGTGTGTGTTGGGAACAAGTGACCTGCACAGGTGTGTGTGTGTGTGTGTGTGTGTGTGTGTGTGTGTGTGTGTGTGTGTGTGTGTGTGTTGGGAACAAGTGGTCTGCACAGGTGTATGTGTTGTGAACAAGTGGTCTGCACAGGTGTATGTGTGGGGAACAAGTGGTCTGCACAGGTGTTTGTGTTGTGAACAAGTGGTCTGCACAGGTGTGTGTGGGGGGAACAAGTGGTCTGCACAGGTGGCATAATGGGCGGCGGTTTCCGGCCGGCTGGTATTTCCTTTAGTCCAGACTTGCCTGAAAGCATGCATATGCTCTCTCTGTGTCTATGTCTGTCTGTCTGTCTGTCTGTCTGTCTGTCTGTCTGTCTGTCTTTGTCTGTCTGTCTGTCTCTCTCTTCTCTCTCTCTCTCTCTCTCTCTCTCTCTCTCTCTCTCTCTCTCTCTCTCTCTCTCTCTCTCTCTCTCTCTCTCTCTCTCCCCCAATCAGCGCTTACCTCCCCTGCCTCGCTGTGCTGGCAGAGATCGTGGACAAGGTGCAGGCCGGATTCAAGCCCTACTTCCGGCCCACTATGGAGAACTTTGACTGTCCGTGTGACGAGCTGGCGACACTCATCAGACGATGTTGGGCAGAGGACCCTTCAGAGCGATCAGACTTCCATTCGCTCAGGACCCTCATAAAGCGACTGAACAAGTGAGTACACGACTGAACATGTCAGTTCACGACTCACCATGTGAGTACACGACTCAACAAGTGAATGCACCCCGCATCCGACACGCACTGTGGCTACACTGCTCATTTTACAAAAGCAATCTGCCAGCTACGCTTTTCTTCCGGTACTTCCCGTGTAACAAGCCACGTGCTCCAAATTGGAGATATGGCACAGACAAGAAATTCATTATTATTGTTATCGTTATTGTTTGATACACCAGGTGAGTACAGCCTCGATCAGGTGACCCAGCAAGTGAATATAACCCTCATTTGACACACCAAGTACAGCCTTCACCTCACACGTGACTCAACAAATGAGTACAACCTCATCCGGTGACTCATGTGAGTACCACCCCATCTGACTCAATAAATGAGTACAACCATCACCCGACTCAGACTGATTACATTCCCCATCAAGCGACCCAACAAGTGAACACAAAGCGTGTCAATCCACCCAGCTGGCTGTCAGGAAGTGCGGTGTTGGCTACAGCAGGCTGTGTCAGGAAGTGGGGTGTTGGCTACAGCAGGCTGTGTCAGGAAATGGGGTATTGGCTACAGCAGCCTGTGTCAGAGAGGTGTTGGATACAGCAGGCTGTGTCAGGAAGTGGGGTTTTGGCTACAGCAGGCTGTGTCAGGAAGTGGGGTGTTGGCTACAGCAGGCTGTGTCAGGAAATGGGGTGTTGGCTACAGCAGCCTGTGTCAGAGAGGTGTTGGATACAGCAGGCTGTGTCAGGAAGTGGGGTTTTGGCTACAGCAGGCTGTGTCAGGAAGTGGGGTGTTGGCTACAGCAGGCTGTGTCAGGAAGTGGGGTTTTGGCTACAGCAGGCTGTGTCAGGAAGTGGGGTGTTGGCTACAGCAGGCTGTGTCAGGAAGTGGGGTTTTGGCTACAGCAGGCTGTGTCAGGAAGTGGGGTGTTGGCTACAGCAGGCTGTGTCAGGAAATGGGGTGTTGGCTACAGCAGCCTGTGTCAGAGAGGTGTTGGCTGCAGCAGGCTGTGTCAGGAAGTGGGGTTTTGGCTACAGCAGGCTGTGTCAGGAAGTGGGGTGTTGGCTACAGCAGGCTGTGTCAGGAAGTGGGGTGTTGGCTACAGCAGGCTGTGTCAGGAAGTAGGGTGTTGGCTACAATAGCCTGTGTGAGAGAGGTGTTGGCTACAGCAAGCTGTGTCAGGAAGTGGGGTGTTGGCTACAGCAGGCTGTGTCAGGAAGTAGGGTGTTGGCTACAATAGCCTGTATGAGAGAGGTGCTGGCTACAGCAGCCTGTGTCAGGAAGTTGGGTGTTGGTAGGTACTACTGGTTGTGTGTTGTAAGGGGTGGTTTGGTAGCTACGACAGGTTGTGTGTTGTAAGGGGTGGGTTGGTAACTAAGACGGGTTGTGTGTTG
>JABMCL010001754.1:567500-579198 GCA_018857735.1 Alviniconcha marisindica
ATTATGATATCATTCAGTCACGATGGATAACATGATTATGATATCATTCAGTCACGATGGATAACATGATTATGATATCATTCAGTCACGATGGATAGCATAATTATGATATCATTCAGTCACGATGGATAACATAAATATGATATCATTCAGTCACGATGGATAACATGATTATGATATCATTCAGTCACGATGGATAACATGATTATGATATCATTCAGTCACGATGGATAACATAAATATGATATCATTCAGTCACGATGGATAACATAAATATGATATCATTCAGTCACGATGGATAACATAAATATGATATCATTCAGTCACGATGGATAACATAAATATGATATGATATCATTCAGTCACGATGGATAACATAATTATGATATCATTCAGTCACGATGGATAACATAATTATGATATCATTCAGTCACGATGGATAACATAATTATGATACCATTCAGTCACGATGGATAACATGATTATGATATGATATCATTCAGTCACGATGGATAACATAATTATGATATAATATCATTCAGTCACGATGGATAACATAATCATGATATCCACTCGCCTTACTGTCACCAGGTAGAGACAATAGGTGACGCCTACATGGTGGTGTCAGGACTGCCCATCAAAAACGGCCATCTACATGCACGTGAGATTGCACGGATGTCGCTGTCCCTTCTCAATGCCGTCTTCTCCTTCAAGATCCGGCATCGGCCCAACGACCAGCTCAGGCTGCGGATAGGCATGCATACAGGTGAGAGGACAGGTATACACCCGGTTGTGTGTTAGGACATGTACACCCAAAGAGGCTGAGAACAGATACACTCAAAGGTGAAAATGAGAACGGGTGTACACAAAGGCGAGTAAGTTGGTTACGGTGAGTAATGGATACGTCCTGCCCATTGCACAGGACTATATACCTCAGAACGAACAAAGGTGATAATTGGGGCAGGCATGCACAAAGGTGAAAGTATTATAAGTATACGCACTTGTGAGTGTCAAGGCGGGTATACACGCAGGTTAGATACACAGTGAGAGTTAGGACAAGTATAAATAGGTTGCGAATGAGGACAGGTATACACATCAGTTGGGGCATGTATGCACAAAGCTCGGTGTGAGGACAGGTATACACGCATGAAAATGAGGACCTGTGTACACACAAATGTGAGAGCGAGGACAGGTGTACATACAAATGTGAGAGTGAGGACGTACACACAAAGGTGAGAGTAGAGACAGGTATGCACAAAGTTTAGAGAATGGACCTGTATACGCAAAAGTGAGAATGATGACAGAAGAAAGTGCCTACGGGAATACGCAAGGCTGTGTGAGAGCAAGGATATGCGTGCATACAACTGAGGGTGAGAATAACAGGCATGAAGACAGGCGAGAGGGAGGCTAGGTGTACAAAGGTGAGAATGGGTGTACACACAGGTAACCGGCATGAAGAAAGGCGAGAGGGAGGCTAGGTGCACAAAGGTGAGAGTGGGGGCTGTAACAGGCATGGAGACAGGCGAGAGGGAGGTAAGGTGTGCAAAGGTGAGAATGGGTGTACACAAAGGTAACGGGCATGAAGGCAGGCGAGAGGGAGGCTAGGTGCACAAAGGTGAGAGTGGGTGTACACAAAGGTAACAGGCATGAAGACAGGCGAGAGGGAGGCTAGGTGCACAAAGGTGAGAAGGGGTGTACACAAAGGTAACAGGCATGAAGACAGGCGAGAGGGAGGCTAGGTGCACAAAGGTGAGAATGGGTGTACACAAAGGTAACGGGCATGAAGACAGGCGAGAGGGAGGCTAGGTGCACAAAGGTGAGAATGGGTGTACACAAAGGTAACGGGCATGAAGACAGGCGAGAGGGAGGCTAGGTGCACAAAGGTGAGAGTGGAGGCTGTAACAGGCATGGAGACAGCTGAGAGGGAGGTAAGGTGCACAAAGGTGAGAGTGGGGGCTGTAACAGGCATGGAGACGGGTGAGAGGGAGGCTAGGTGCACAAAGGTTAGAGTGGGGGCTGTAACAGGCATGGAGATAGGTGAGAGGAGGCTAGGTGCACAAAGGTGAGAGTGGGGGCTGTAACAGGCATGGAGACAGCTGAGAGGGAGGTAAGGTGCACAAAGGTGAGAGTGGGGGCTGTAACAGGCATGGAGACAGGTGAGAGGGAGGTAAGGTGGGCAAAGGTGAGAGTGGGGGCTGTAAAAGTGGGGACAGTAACAGGCATGAAGACAGGCGAGAGGGAGGTAAGGTGCACAAAGGTGAGAGTGGGGGCTGTAACGGGCATGAAGACAGGTGAGAGGGAGGTAAGGTGCACAAAGGTGAGAGTGTAGGCTGTAACAGGCATGCAGACAGGTGAGAGGGAGGCTAGGTGCACAAAGGTGAGAGTGGGGGCTGTAACAGGCATGGAGATAGGTGAGAGAGAGGCTAGGTGCACAAAGGTGAAAGTGGGGGCTGTAACAGACATGCACACAGGTGAGAGGGAGGCTAGGTGCACAAAGGTGAGAGTGGGGGCTGTAACAGGCATGGAGATAGGTGAGAGGGAGGCTAGGTGCACAAAGGTGAGAGTGGGGGCTGTGACAGGCATGAAGATTAATTGTAGTGAGGCTAGGTGCACAAAGGTGAGAGTGGGGGCTGTAACCGGCATGAAGATTAATTATAGTGAGGCTAGGTGCGTATAGGTGAGAGTGAGAACAGGCATGTACAATGATGATGCTGTGGTCGTGGTGACTACAAGAGTAACAAATTAAAGATCCTGTGACGCTGCTGTTGATGATGATCATATGGTGGTTGAGGTGTTGACCATGATCATATGGTGGTTGAGGTGTTGACGATGATCATATGGCGATTGAGGTGTTGATGATGATCATATGGTGGCTGAGGTGTTGACGATGATCATATGGCGATTGAGGTGTTGATGATGATCATATGGTGGCTGAGGTGTTGACGATGATCATATGGTGGCTGAGGTGTTGACGATGATCATATGGCGGTGGGGAAGGTACTAATGCGGCTGATGATGATAATGGTGATGATGATGATAACGACGATAGGGCCGGAGTGTACTGGGGTGGTGGTATTAATGATGACAATGAAGACAACGATGATGAAAGTGTCAGCGTGTGTTTGGGTGGTTGTAGTGTTACTGGTGGTAATAATGCTGTGGTGGTATTGCTGATTATGACAATGTGGTGGTACTGATGCAGGCGAGTGTTGGGGTGGTGGTAATTCTAATGACGATGATATGGAGGTGGTGGTGGTACTGATGCAGGCGAGTGTTGGGGTGGTGGTAATTCTAATGACGATGATATGATGGTGGAGATGATGGTGGTACTGGTGACGTTGATGATGATGGTGATAACAGGATCGGCATGTTAGGGCGTTGATGATGTGGAGGTGGTAGTGTTGATGTGGAGAAGGAGATGGGTGAGGACGACGACGGTGATAATGATGATGATGATGATGATGACAGGGCCGGCGTGTGCTGGGGTGGTGGGACAGAAGATGCCACGCTACTGTCTGTTTGGTGATACGGTCAACACGTCGTCACGGATGGAATCCAACGGACTGCGTGAGTTTGCATATCAGGAAGCCATACAGCACAAGCCAGTCAAGAGTTTGCCTATCAAAAACCCAAGCGAATACTGACACGGGTTCGAGTCCCCGGTACAGCAAGAGATTTTTCTTCCAGAGTCAGCTTTCAGTGCAGACTCTCTTACAGTGTCCCTACATCTGTGTGCACGTTAGAAAATCCTACATACTGGCAACCGTATACCACTGTTTGGACACATAAAAATAACGCACACACTGATATGAATGGGTAGCGCTGGTCTTGCGATTGACAAATGAAGCACTGAAACAAAAAAGCCACCGGCAGGTCAGTCAATAAATCCACCAGCTGGTCAATCAATAAATCCACTAGCAATCCACTAGCAAGTCAGTCAATAAATTCACTAGCAAGTCAATAAATCCACCAGCAAGTCAGTCAATAAACCCACCAGCAAGTCAGTCAATAAACACACTGGCAAGTCAGTCAATCAGCCCATAATTAGGCATCGGGTTATACAAGACGTTAAAATGACACAAGGCCTTAATGACTGTATTTTGACGCACTACCATCCGCTTTGGATCGTCTGTTGACGAACAGCTGGGGTACGCCCTTTTGGCGCGATCAACCCTAATTAGTTATCAAAGACTACAATATAAAAATCAACAGATTCTGTCAGTCGTAGCAGTTAACCAATGAGCCAGGCAGTTCCGAAGGGCGGCAACTCTCCGTGTCCGTCCTCACGATTGTATGCGTATTGCACTGTCGTGCTATAATAAGACTACATTAATATCTTTGTGTGTATAATCAGGAGTATATAATAAGACTACATTAATATCTTTGTGTGTATAATCAGGAGTATATAATAAGACTACATTAATATCTTTGTGTGTATAATCAGGAATGTATAATGAGACTACATTAATCTATTTGTGTGTATAATCAGGAATGTATAATGAGACTACATTAATCTCTTTGTGTGTATAATCAAGAGTATATAATGAGACTACATTAATCTCTTTGTGTGTATAATCAGGAGTACACAATGAGACTACATTAATCTCTTTGTGTGTATAATCAGGAATATATAATGAGACTACATTAATCTATTTGTGTGTATAATCAGGAATATATAATAAGACTACATTAATCTCTTTGTGTGTATAATCAGGAATATATAATAAGACTACATTAATATCTTTGTGTGTATAATCAGGAGTACACAATGAGACTACATTAATCTCTTTGTGTGTATAATCAGGAATATATAATGAGACTACATTAATCTCTTTGTGTGTATAATCAGGAATATATAATGAGACTACATTAATATCTTTGTGTGTATAATCAAGAGTATATAATGAGACTACATTAATCTCTTTGTGTGTATAATCAGGAATATATAATGAGACTACATTAATCTCTTTGTGTGTATAATCAGGAATATATAATGAGACTACATTAATCTATTTGTGTGTATAATCAAGAGTATATAATAAGACTACATTAATATCTTTGTGTGTATAATCAGGAATATATAATGAGACTACATTAATCTATTTGTGTGTATAATCAAGAGTATATAATGAGACTACATTAATATCTTTGTGTGTATAATCAGGAATATATAATGAGACTACATTAATCTCTTTGTGTGTATAATCAGGAATATATAATGAGACTACATTAATCTCTTTGTGTGTATAATCAGGAATATATAATGAGACTACATTAATCTCTTTGTGTGTATAATCAAGAGTATATAATGAGACTACATTAATATCTTTGTGTGTATAATCAGGAATATATAATGAGACTACATTAATCTATTTGTGTGTATAATCAAGAGTATATAATGAGACTACATTAATATCTTTGTGTGTATAATCAGGAATATATAATGAGACTACATTAATCTCTTTGTGTGTATAATCAGGAGTATATAATGAGACTACATTAATCTCTTTGTGTGTATAATCAGGAGTATATAATGAGACTACATTAATCTCTTTGTGTGTATAATCAGGAGTATATAATGAGACTACATTAATCTCTTTGTGTGTATAATCAGGAATATATAATGAGACTACATTAATCTCTTTGTGTGTATAATCAGGAATATATAATGAGACTACATTAATCTATTTGTGTGTATAATCAAGAGTATATAATAAGACTACATTAATATCTTCGTGTGTATAATCAGGAGTATATAATGAGACTACATTAATCTCTTTGTGTGTATAATCAGGAGAATATAATGAGACTGCATTAATATCTTTGTGTGTATAATCAGGAGTATTTAATCTATTATATAGATCAGGGGGGCAAATCAAAATCTGGTCGGATTTCAGATTATACCGGTAAAAATTAAAACTGGGATCTCGTCCGGGAGAAATCAAAATTGCGATCTCTGCCGGTAGGATTTTAAATCTTGCCAGTATAGACCGCATTTTCGATTTCCACCTAGAGAAATCGCAGTTCGGATTATCATTGAAATGGATTCTAATTTTTACTGATACAATTTAAAATCTGACCCGCTGAAATCAGTGCAAGAGAAGAGAAAAGAAGCGAGAACAAATGGGTTTTTTTTAAACTGGGCCTTATGTGCCCTTCTGAGAGAAGGTAATGCAGGGACACGCGTAATCTAGATCGATCCATAACAATCGTCCGACACACACACACATGAACTCTCTGTCTGTCTGTCTGTCTGTCTGTCTGTCTGTCTGTCTCTCTGTCTCTCTCTCTCTCTCTCTCTCTCTCTCTCTCTCTCTCTCTCTCTCTCTCTCTCTCTTGAATTTCGACCCTGATTTTAATTAGATTTATACCCTGACATGTACATCAGTTTTTCTGTGTAGATTGCCATTATATTGTGGTATACGTGGTATACACATTAACCCATTTCATAGCGCATCTCTATGTGGATTGTAATTATATCGTGGTATGCAATATACATGGTACGTACATTAACACATTCAATAGCGCTGGTTCTCGACCGTTTGGACCTGATTTCTGCATCCACATGTGCTGTAACCCGCTCCTCTTCTTACTGAGTGACCATGCAGCGTCCTCTTTCTCAAAACTACCTCACTCCACATTAATTGCACGAGCATGTGATGTCACGGTGGAGTGCGTGATAGATCTGTAACGGCATGTGGGTGTGGCGTTATTTCAGCCCTCAAGATCCACGTCAGTCCGCAGACGAAGGAGGTGCTGGACACGTTTGGAACGTTCCAGACAGAGCTGAGAGGAGACGTGGAGATGAAGGTCAGTCTGTCTGCCTGCCTGCCTGTGTCGTTTCGTTGTTGTTGTTGTTGTTTTTGTTTAGTATTTTTCGTAGAAATCTTCTCTCTCTCTCTCTCTCTCTCTCTCTCTCTCTCTCTCTCTCTCTCTCTCTCTCTCTCTCTCTCTCTCCGCCCCCAATCACTGCCTTCCCCACTTCTCTCTGTAATAATCAGAGCGTGGCCAGCGGTCAGCTGTCCGTGGTCTCCGTCGTGTCGTTAACGAAGCAGCAGTTCATGGAGGTGGTGTTAAATGGATGTGATCTACTTTTGTGGTGAAGACGCAACCATTACCAAGCACAAAATCGGAAAGGTCAATCAAGCGTTCTGTGTTTCAGGGATGCCATCATTATTAGCAAAATTAGGAGGTATTCATTGTGCGTGTGGTCTGCGTTACAGAGAAAAATTATCACCACCTTCTGATTGCTGGGTGAGGTCGTGTTAAATATGTGCGGTCTGTTTCAGGGTAAAGGTGTCATCACCACCTACTGGCTGCTGGGTGAGGTGGGAGGAATGTCGGTCGTCAGGTAGCAGTCGCCCCGTGGCCCTCCACACAACGGTTGACTGGTTCAAGATGCCATCACGTGACTCGTGTTTTGTGTCGGCCAGTTAAGTGTCACCACGTGATCCTCCTCTTCGGGGTAGACGATGTCATCACGTGACATATGTTTTATGTCGACTGGTTCACAATCTCACCACGTGATTCTCCTCTTGTTGACGATGTCATCACGTGACTTACGTTTTATGTTGACTGGTTCACGACGTCACACGGTGCCCTTGTCATACGCGACAACGGTCTGTGTTTTGACCAACTTTTCCTGATTCCGAACCGCATCTGACACCCCCCCCCCCCCCACTCGCCCCCTTACTTCCCATAAATTGTTTGGACCGAAACTTTCAAATGTTCCCCTTTCAGTCTAGCCCGCTCCTCGTCTGATCGACACGCTCAACCCCACCCCCCACCCCCCACCTGATCGACGCTCTACACGCCCCTGCCCTGATTGACGCTTTACCCCCCCCCCAACTCTGATTGACGCTTTAACGCCCCCCCCCCGCTCTGATTGACGCTTTACCCCCACTCCCACCCCACTCTGATTGACGCTTTAACCCCCACCCCACTCTGATTGACGCTTTAACCCCCACCCCACCCCCCTCTGACTGACGCTTTAACCCCCCCCCCCACCCCACTCTGATTGACGCTTTAACCCCCACCCCACTCTGATTGACGCTTTAACCCCACCCCAACCCACTCTGATTGACGCTTTAACCCACCCCCACCCCCACCGAACCCCAGCGCTTTACCCCCCCCCCCCCCCACTCTGGACGCTTTACCGCCCCCCTCCCGCCTTACCCTCCCCCCCCCTGATGACGCTCTACACGCCCCTCTCCTTCATTGACACTTTGCACCCCCTTCATTGACACTCTACACCCCCTTCATTGACACTCTACACCCCCTTCATTGACACTCTACGCCCCTTCCATTGACACTCTACACCCCCTCCTTTGACACTCTACACCCCCTTCCATTGACACTGTACACCCCCTCCATTGACACTCTACACCCCCTCCATTGACACTCTACACCCCCTCCATTGACACTCTACACCCCCTCCATTGACACTCTACACCCCCTCCATTGACACTCTACAGCCCCTCCATTGACACTCTACATCCCCCTCCATTGACACTCTACACCCCCTCCATTGACACTCTACATCCCCCTCCATTGACACTCTACACCCCCTCCATTGACACTCTACATCCCCCTCCATTGACACTCTGCAGCCCCTCCATTCACACTATACGCCCCATCCATTGACACTCTACACCCCCTCCATTGACACTCTACATCCCCCTCGATTGACACTCTACACCCCCCTCCATTCACACTATACGCCCCCTCCCCGCTCGTCTTATTGTGACCCCCCGCCCCTCCCCTAGGTTACTAACATTAATTTCTATCCAACAGCTACTCCCCTCCCCACGACGCCCCCCCCCCCCTCCGCAATCCCCTACCGCCATTAATATGTACTGACTGATCTTCTAATCTGCCCCCCGAAATAACAGTCATAAATTTATCTTCATTTAATCTGCGCCCCCTTGATATCCACTGATTCAAACTCTGACCCCCCACCACCACCCGACTGACCCCCCCGCACCGCCACCCCTCCTTGGCTGCCCCCCCCCCCACCCCACACACACACACCCCCACCCGACTGACCCCCCCCACCGCCACCCTCTCCTTGGCTGCCCCCCCCCCCCCCACACACACACCCCCCACCCGACTGACCCCCCCGCACCGCCACCCCTCCTGGCTGCCCCCCCCCCCACACACACACACACCCCCACCCGACGCCCCCGAACCGCACACCTCCTGGCTGCCCCCCCCCCCTCCCCCACACCCCCCCCACCCGCACCCTGACGACCCCCCTGCGCCCCTCCCATCCCCACCCCCCACCCGACTGATCCCCCTGCACCGCCACCCCTCCTTGGCTGCCCTACCCATGACTGCAGTACCCGCGGTCGATATTCCTATCTGCGCTTTCCATGTGCAACACACCTCTGGATCCGTAGACAGCTGAAAACACGTCACTGCGTCCTTGCCCCCAGTGTCCTCACACGTGTCTTTAGTGACGTCAGTGAATCTCCTTTCGTGTCACCTCTGACGTCAGTGAATCTCCTTTCGTGTCACCTCTGACGTCAGCCAGTGTATTTACATCCTCATGAAGTCGATGAGTCATCGTAAGCAAGCAACTGTGCATAATTATATGATTTAAAAAATCCCGGCCTCCCGTCATGTAATGCTTCATGTTCACCAGAAATAGTAATTGTTCTTGCGTTCCACACCCATAAAACCACTGCCACACCCCCACACAACCCCTGCTTACCACACAGATAGATACCATTGTCAGTCACACACAGTCCCTGCTTTCCACACCCATAAAACCACTGCCACACCCACACACAGTCTCTGCTACCACACATTGTCAGCCACACACAAATTTCTGCTTACCACATACATAAACATCACTGCCAACCACCCACACACAGTCCATGCCTACCACTACGTATATACCACTGCCAACCACCCACACACAATCCATGCCTACCACCCCGTATATACCACTGCCAACCACCCACACACAGTCCATGCCTACCACCCCATAAATACCACTGCCCATCACCCACACACAGTCCATGCCTACCACCCCGTATATACCACTGCCCATCACCCACACACAGTCCATGCCTACCACCCCGTAAATACCACTGCCCATCACCCACACACAATCCGTGCCTACCACCCCGTAAATACCACTGCCCATCACCCACACACAATCCGTGCCTACCACCCCGTAAATACCACTGCCCATCACCCACACACAATCCGTGCCTACCACCCCGTAAATACCACTGCCCACACACAATCCATGCCTACCACCCCGTATATACCACTGCCAACCACCCACACACAATTAATGATAATAATAGTGAACTATTTGCGAACTTCCAACATAAAAGCAGAGCTCGGCGCGCTCTACAAAATTTAAATAGAAACTACATCCACATTGAGACGCGTAAGTAACAAAGCGACAAATAACAATGACTACAAGCAATTTAAATCGCAAGAAGCTAAAGAGGCAAGACTAACACTACACACGTGCACACGCGCGCACGCATGCACATGCCCGAGCGCGCGCACACAAGAATACCTATACAAACGCAATTCCTGTTTAGCAAGCTCATAAAGCTCATTGTCATCCACACACAGTCTGCGTGTACTGCACTCGTAACAGCCGGCATTGCCAGCCGCGCAGAAATACCTAACTACCACATTCATTCACAAAGTACCCCTACTTGCCACATACCCAAAAGATTTATGTTCACCGCAACCAGTATGGTGACCGGTGTTCACTCCACACAATACAAATGGTTATCCGTGCTCACCACACAACGGTAAAAATGATTATCTCTGTGCACTGCACACAATAAGAAAGAAAAAAGGTTATTTATAATAAAAATGATTATCCTAAACCATCACAGTTATTTATAATAAAGATGATTATCCTAAACCATCACACACATGCTCATGATTAGTAGTCATGTTCTCCACACATTAAAGATGACTGTTCACACACATAATAAAGATGTTCTGTATGTTCACACGCATGATACCAGGTATGATCCAAAACTATTGATCAAACTGAAATATCTCAAATATCTCTCACCTGCTCCAAATTACAGCATTCCCTCAAAGTGCTGTCCTGTGCTGTTGATAGTGTTGCAAGCGCGTGAACCAGCTGGACACTGCCTTCCGCTATTTTTCTCTGGGGAGTGTTTTGAGCTGTGAAATCACTGCTCTAGGATGTCTTGCACACGCAAACCTTCCCCTGTGCTGGTTTGTCTTTCACGGGAGAAAAGCGCCATAATATGCATGATACAAGGTCGGAACTTTACGGTGGGTGTGGCACGGCTTGGATGTTTTGTTCTTCACTATACTGAGTTACGGCCCGTAGTTTGTGGTGACTCATTCTCGTGGAGACGGAGGATGTTTTGTTCTTCACTATACTGAGTTACGGCCCGTAGTTTGTGGTGACTCATTCTCGTGGAGACGGAGGATGTTCTGGCTGCTGGTAATAGGATGCTGGCTTCTGGTCTGAATGAGCTGGGGCAGAATTGTGTCTGCATAGTAGGACCCTGTGGTGGCACTGCTAACGGGCAAACAGCAACTGCCAACTGACGGTAAACATCTCCTGTTCTGAAATCTGGGCTTCTCGATTTGGTGTCTCTGGTCGTTTGGACCCGGGTCTGCTTTGTTTCTACGTGTGCTGGCGATGCCGTGAAATAGTACCCGGGTCTTCCTTGTTTCTACG
>JABMCL010000143.1:0-2500 GCA_018857735.1 Alviniconcha marisindica
GGGGGGTGTGTTGTGTGTGTGTGGTGTTGTGTGTGGGGGTTTGTGTGTCTGTGTGTTGTTTTCTGTGTCTGTGTGTCGTTTGTTTTATGAACTATCGGTTCAGGCGTTAGGCTGGTAAGCAGAAGGACCTCGGTTCGATTCCGCTTCGGGTATCCTCTCTCTTCATAACTTGCACCCCTCACAATTAAAACGGCTTTCATCGCTGCCCAGACATAGTCTTAATGCAGAATCAGCCTGGTTCTGATTGCGTAGCTTTAGGGATGCCCACAGTCTCCGCTTCTCTCCCTTTCCTCTCCGGATTTCGATTCCCGCCATTACGGACATGTACCTCTTCCCGAACAAAAGGGCTTTAATCACTCAGAAGTCTTCTGGTTGTGATAGCGTAGCGTTAGGTATAGTCACTTCCTGGGATTCCCCCATCCCCACCCCCCCCCGTACGTATACAGTACAGCACCTCTTCCCAGACAACTCCGGTGTTAAAAACGATTAAATAGCAGAACGGGGAAATTCAACGTTCAGTGAACCGTGGAGGCGTTGGCATGACGACCGGGAACTGGGTAGAGTACGTAGCCTGCGCTTTAGAGGAAGATTAGGCGGATGCTGCCTGCCTGTGTATATCATCTTTGGAATCGTTTCAAAGGCAACGAGTGGGACACTTCTGAGAGACGGGGCGGAGCGCGTATGGGCTTTTCCGATCGCATAGATACCATCTTGCACTGAACTAAACGGGCTCTACAACACAAACACACACCACACACACACACACACACACAACACACACACATTATAACACAAAACAATTAAACAACAACACCACAAAAATAAAATAATAACACAAAACACACAACACCCCACACACACACACACACACAAAATTTTTAAAAATATATAAAAATATAATTATTTTTAATATATATTTTAATATCCAACCGTCTGGAAGGCCTGGCATCACCACTCGCATGCCCAATCTACAGTTCAACCTCTCTGCAGTTGTCAAAAAGCACTCCAGAAAGTGGGTGGTAGCAGCCATCACGCCCTAACATCCGCACTCTGACATGCTCAATCTACAGTTCAACCTGCCTGCAGACGTCGAAAAGCGCCCCCCCCCCCCAAAAGCGTCAGACAGCACCGTGCACTAGCCGAGACAGAGAAGTAACGAACGTGGAAGCGCTAGGAAAGAGTGCCTGGGCTGAGCTGGCCGGCAGCCAAACGGCTTGCAAGCAGACAATGGGCATTTTGAAGTGCGAGGCTATTTATACATATATATATATATATTTATATATATATATATATATATATACACTCTGGGTTGTGTGCTTTTTAACTTAATGCGCCCTTCTTCGCGGTTCCGCCCATTGAGTCCTCACCCTTCCCTTCTTTCGTGATGTCTGTCTGTCTTTTTCCTTACCGTTTCCGCCCCTACCTCCTCCTCCTTCCGCTCTCCTCCTCTTCCCCCCCCCCCCACCCCCTCCCGCCCTCCCCTTTCTTTATATCATCCTCCACCACCTCCCCCCCTCCCCATCCCCCCCCCCTCCTCCTCACCCCTTCCACCCTTCGTGTCCGACTTAAAGTTCAGTCTAATTCCTATTTGTGTTGGTTCTTTTAATTCCCCAGCCCTCTTTCCGGTTAACTCGAACAGATCTGTCTGTGGCCAAGGGAACGGAGTTCTAAGTGGTTTTAAATTTTGGACTTTTGCATTTCACCACAGGGAAGACACCACAGGTGGCGTTTACTGTCTGTGAAGACAGAAATGTCTGTCTGTACGGTTATCTGTACGGTCTGTGAAGACAGAAACTGTTTGTGTGTACGGTCTGTGAAGACAGAAACGGTTGTCTGTACAGTCTGTGAAGACAGAAACGGTTGTGTGTACGGTCTGTGAAGACAGAAACGGTTGTTGTACGGTCTGTGAAGACAGAAACGGTTGTCGTACGGTCTGTGAAGACAGAAAGGTTGTGTACGGTTTTGTGAAGACAGAAAGGTTGACTGAGGCGTGAAACAAAACTGTACGGTCTGTGAAGACAGAAATGTCTGTCTGTACGGTCCGTATGTACGGTCTGTGAAGACAGAAACTGTTTGTGTGTACAGTCTGTGAAGACAGAAACTGTTTGTGTGTACAGTCTGTGAAGACAGAAACGGTTTGTCTGTACGGTCTGTGAAGACAGAAACGGTTGTGTGTACGGTCTGTGAAGACAGAAACGGTTGTGTGTACGGTCTGTGAAGACAGAAACGGTTGTGTGTAGGTCTGTGAAGACAGAAACGGTTGTGTGTACGGCCCGTGAAGACAGAAACGGTTTTTGGGTCTGTACGGTATGTGAAGACGGAACGGTTGCGTTTACGGTCTGTGAAGACAGAAACGTTGTATGTACAGTCTGTGAAGACAGAAACGCTGTATGCACGGTCTGTGAAGACAGAAACGTTGTATGTGCGGTCTGTGAAGACAGAAACGTTGTGTGTACAGTCTGTGAAGACAGAGAAACGTTGTCTGTAACTGTCGGCGAAG
>JABMCL010000143.1:10000-13985 GCA_018857735.1 Alviniconcha marisindica
CTCTCTCTCTTCCCCTTCTCTCTCTCTCTTTCCCTCTAAATTTCTTCTCCCCCCTTTTTGGGGGGTTGGGGTTAGGGTTGTTTGGGTGTGTGGTATGTGGGGGGGGTTGGGTGGGTGTATGTGTGTGTTTGGGTGTGTGTGTGGGGTTGTGTGTGTGTGTGGTGTGTGTGTGTGTTGGTTTGTTTGGGGCTGAGTGGGGGGGGTGGGTGGGGGTTGGTTAAAAAAGTTGGAAAAGAGAGAGAGGAGAGAGAGAGAGAGAAGAGGAGAGAGAGAGAGAGAGAGAGAGAGAGAGAGAGAGGGAGGCGACAGCGACAGACAACAGAAACAGAGACCAGAGACACAGAGAACAGAGAAACAGACAAAAAAGAGAGAGAGAGAGAGAGAGAGGGGAGGGGAAAAGGGGAGAGAGAGAGATTTCTGTTATTTTCACTCTATTCTGTTATTGCTGTAACTAACAGCTTGCCTTTAGGCTAGCGAGATATAATATATATATATATATATATATATATATATATCTATATATATATATATATATATATACTTTATATATATAATTATATATATATACTGAATACATGATTGTATGTGGGCGATGCTCATTTCCTTCAGTAGCATGATGACCCATGCACGTAATGATCAGATATGTACAGACAACAAATGAAATTAGACCAATAATTGGCTTTTAACGCCCAGTCAACCATGGCTGTTACGACAGTGCGATTAGTCAACTGTGGCTGTTATGACAGGGAGATGGTTTGACGAAGATGAATCTAAGGATGGATTGACGGACAGTAAGTGCGAGTCTATTGGTACTTAACTCCTTGTTAGCCGGTCGGGAAGGTCATACCTTTCCGGACCAATCAGTATATATGATTTATGTCTTGATTAAATGTACTTGACCCACGCTGAGAACCGATGATGCGGTACATATGTCCTTTTTATATTATTTTGCAGTACAGCTGTCCTTTTCTATCTGCAGTACAGATGTCCTTTTTCCATTTGCAGTACATATATCCTTTTTCTATCTGCAGTACATATCTCTTTTTTCCATTTCCAGTACAGATGTCCTTTTCCATTTGCAGTACAGATATCCTTTTCTATCTGCATCACAGATGTCCTTTTCTATTTGCAGTACAGGTATCCTTTTCTATCTGCATCACAGATGTCCTTTTCCATTTGCAGTACAGGTATCCTTTTCTATCTGCATCACAGATGTCCTTTTCCATTTGCAGTACAGGTATCCTTTTCTATCTGCATCACAGATGTCCTTTTCTATTCGCAATATAGATGCGGCGCGTTATTATGGCGATCAGCTCTTGGTTTCGTATCGTAAAGTGACCAGTCTTCCTCTCCTTCAGTGCCTTCTTCTTCGTCTTCTTGTGTGTTGGTGTGTGGAGAGGAGGCAAGCGTGGGTGGAGGTGGGTGGAGGGGGGGGGGGAGGGTAAGAAGGGGAAGGGGAAGGGGGTGTGTGGGGGGGGGGGGGGGGGGGGAGAAATTGAACATGATGATGATGAAGTGTTGCTTTACGTCGTCCACAGAAACCGTAGGTTTATTAGGGACGGGAGCCCAGGACGTCCACCTCCACTTTCACACAGCAACGTAACTGGGAAATTGAACATCCTGCTGTGGTTACTTTTATGTAACACGTGCTCGTGGAACACAGTCATCCAATCAAGGCTAGGTGTTCCGCAGGCATCCAACATCCCCGCGCAGTGTAGCTACCGTTGAAGTGGGTATTTATAAAGACATAGAGAAAGACTGCAATGCCGAGTCGAAAGAGTAAGCGTAGAGATCGAGCTGCTAAATCGATTCTGCTTGTAAGAGGAGTGATGGGTTCCTGTTATTGTCGGTTTTCTGTCTGGTTAGTTTGCCTTTCTTTTCTTTTCTTTTTCTTTTTTCTTTTTTCTTTTCTACCCCGGAAGTGATGAAAACCGATTATTGTAATTTTGTTGTTTATAGTGTGGTTTGGATTATGGTGTTTGCTTGCTAGGTGGAACTAAGGTCAGCTGAGGTGTGTTTTAACCATTGTGTTAATAACATTTTTGTTGTTGGTGGTGGTGGTGGTGATGGTGGTGGTGGTGTTCCTTCTCTTTCTGCTGCTTCTCAGCCTCTTACATCTTCAATGCTTGTTCCTCATTCTCGTCTTCATCGTTTTTCGCAATTGTTCTGCACGGTGGGTGCTAAAATGGATTCTCTCTCTCTTTCTATCTGTCTGTCTGTCTGTCTGTCTGTCTGTCTGTCTGTCTGTCTGTCTGTCTTTCTGCTCTCTCTTTTTTCTCCCTTCTCTCTCACTTCTCTCTCCTCTCTCTCTCTCTTTTCCTCTCTCTCTCTCTCTCTCTCTCTCTCTCTCTCTCTCTCTCTCTCTCCCCTCTCTCTTCCCCCCTTCCTCCCTCCTTCCCCCCCCCCCCCTCCGCCTCGAGTACAGCCCACGACCCACCTGTTACTGATGTAATCAAATGATGGCGATCAAACTCCCTGATGAAACGGATGCTAAATGGACTCCTCTCTCTCTCTCCCTCATCTTGTATGATCTTTCTATCGATCTTGTTTATCTATATACGTAATCTGTCTGCCTGCCTCTTGTTTGGTTTGTGTTGTGTGTGTGTTGTTGTTTCCAACTTCGAAGGCCTTCACTTAATGTTTTTGGCTCATTGTCTTTTTTGGGGTGGTTGTTCTTGCTTTCCATCCTTTCTTAAATCACCCCCCCCCCCACCACCCCCCACCCCCCCCAACGCCCTGAATAACCTTTAATGGTTGACTGGGCGTAAAGCACCAAATTATTACATATTTTAACCCCCCCCCCCCCCCCCCCCCCCCCAACAACACAACACATCTTTTTCCTTTTTCTTTGTTTCTTTTCTTCTCTTCTTCTTTTTTTTTTTTCCTGTCTTCTTTCGGACGCTTTTTAGCTTTTTTTGAGTTCTCTTTTTTCCCTTGCCGGGCCTTTTCTTTCTTTGTTCCAGTTTCTTCTTTTTTCTTCTTCTTCTTCTTCTTCTTCTTCTTTCTTCTTCTTCTTCTTCTTCTTCTTCTTTTTTCTTCTTCCTCTTCCTCCTTTTTCTTCTTTCTCCTCCTCCTCCCCTCTTTCTTTTTTCTTCTTCTTCTTCTTCTTCTTCTTTTCTTCTTTTTCCCTCTTCCTTCTTTTCTTTCTTTCTTCTTCTTCTTTCTTTTCTTCTTCTTTTTTTCTTTTTTCTTCTTTTTTCTTCTCTTCTTTCTTTTTTCTTTCTTCTTCATCTTCTATCCTCCTCTTTCTTTTTTCCCTCTTCTCCTTTTTCCCTTTCCTTTCTTTCTCCTCCCCTTTCTTTTTCTTCTCCCCTCCTCCCTTTCTTTCTCCTTTTTTTCTTTTCTTTTTTTCTTCTTTTTCTTCTTCTTCTTTCTTCTTCTTCTTCTTTCTTCTTCTTCTGTCCTGTTCCTTCTCCTTCTTCTCCTCCCCCTCCCTCCTCCTTCTTCTTTCTTCTTTCCCGTCCTCTTGTTCCTCCCCATCCTCTTCTTCTTCTTCTTTCTCTTCTTTTCCCCGCTTCTTTTTCTTTTACTTTTTCCTCCTCTCCACCTCCCCCTTCACCGGCTTTCATTGTAACCTTCGATGTTCTGACTGTGTGCCGTCGGGCATCTCCACTATTTTTGCCAGTGCATCCTGGGCACAAAAATATACCGCGGCTGCGATGCTGCAGAGGTCTACAACAAAATGCTCCGACCGAGAGGAGGAATGGCAGATGCTGCACTTGTTCGGGTCGTTCCCAAAACAGGTGTTGGTTCCAAGCTCTGTTGTTTCCAGTGCTGAAAGAAAGACGTGCGTGTTATTGGTTCCCAGTTCGCCACTTTGGGGGAAAACTGTATATAATTGTATAGTTCTCTTTGGTGGGGGCTAGAAGTGAGGGGAGGTTCCACGGTGTTGTGGGTTCTTCTTCCCATTGGTCGTCGTCGTGGGCCTTCTTCTTCTTCTTCTTCTTCTTCTGGGTTCTTTTCTTCCACTTCCGTCTCCTTATTG
>JABMCL010000948.1:0-2500 GCA_018857735.1 Alviniconcha marisindica
TTACAACTGTGATAGCATAAGGCCGTCTATATTTAACTGTGACTGGACCCCCTCCCCCCTCCCTCAGGATTTTCCTTCCTTTAGCAAAATACGTTTTAGCCAAAAGAATAGATCTGAGGCACTATTTGCCCTTGACTTTTTAAAGGCTTTTGACATTCTAAGAGGTGCATTAAAGCAGCCCTTGACATTTTCAACATTGGAGCCCACTTCCTAATTTTATTAAAAGAGCAAAGGAAGGAACGTAAAGCTGTGTTCAAAAGGGAGGTTAGCAGTCCAGTTGGTTTCCAACAGAAGGAGAAATACGCCACAGGTTCCCATTAATCCCACTTCTGTTTATAATAGCTGTTGAAATACTAGCGATAAAAATCAGGAACAACCCAGACATAAGAGACTGAATAGAAGAAAACAGAAATAAAAACTTGCATACTAATACAAAACCAAAATTTGCTGATGATACAAACCTCACTATGAAGGACAAAAATGATATAAAACTAGCAATTTCCATAGCTGAACAGTTTCAAGAATTTTCCGGTATATATAAAACCAGCACAAATCGGAAGGCATCTGGATGGGCTCTAGAAAACACGAATGGGGCAGAATACACACTGTCTATTCAGTTCGAGAAAAAGCATGTACAAAAACACGATACAAATAAAGTCAGTCATAAAAGAACGAAGCAATGAAAAAGGCCTGATTAACCACAAAAGAAAAGAAAAGAAAGTGTGTGTGTGTGTGTGTGTGTGTGTGTGTGTGTGTGTGTGTGTGTGTGTGTGTGTGTGTGTGTGTGTGTGTGTGTGTGTGTGTGTGTGGTGTGTGTGGAGGGGGGGGGGGAAGAGAACAACAAAAAGCAAAACAAAAGCAGAACAACACCCCTTAACAAACAAACAAACAAACAAACAACAACAACAACAACAACAACAACAACAACAACAACAAACTGAAGAAGAAAGAAGGGATACCCCAGAATGGGTTTGGCATAATGGACACACACCTAAAGACGGAGTCTCTCCCTAAACATTAATTCCTACTACAGTAACAAATAGTGCTATTACTACTAACCACTACTACTAACAATATAAATAATTGACTCGTAATTATTATTTTTTTGATACAAGGCTCGCGAAAAAAAAAGGAAAAAAAAGAGGAAAGAATTTGCTTTTTAACGCCCATTCAACCATGGCAGTTATATTGGGGCGAAACACCCAAAATCGTACCATCATCCACAATACTTCTAAGAAGAAAACCGCTCCAGAGTCCTTGCCTGACGCTGTAAAGATTCTCGGAAATGTACAAACTCTGTCTCAGTTCAAATCTCATCTCAAAGCCTTAGATTTTGCCCGAGCTTCGAATTCAGTACTTTGTCTGAAAACAGGTGGCGTGTCTATGTATGGCTTGTTGAATGTAGACGGATGCATATATGCCATATGGATAAGGAGAGGGCGGGAGGGGGCAGCGGGGTGGGGGGTGGGGGTGGGGGTGGGGGGGGCGCATGAGAGATACAGGCAGGAAAGGGGGCGTGTGTGTGTGTGTGTGTGTGTGTGTGTGTGTGTGTGTGTGTGTGTGTGTGTGTGTGTGTGTGTGCGTGCGTGTGTGTGTGTGTGTGTGGTTATTGTTTGCTAGGTGCTACAGTATTCAACATTCTCAGTGTTAGTTCAACCTGAATGTATGTTAATGTGGTTGTTGTTATGAATTGTTCGTACAGCGCAGTGAGTTTGATTCTGGTTAGAGAATAGCGCTTAACAATTATTTAATATTTGTGAACTGCGCATAAATGAGTGAAACCCGTTCCACGTTTTGGGTGCTTGCTTTTCATTTTTTACAGGGAGTGCATTTGGAGCGTTACACCGGCAACTACGTACACAGTCGGACACGCTTGTCAAGCCTCGCACAAACCTAAGTGGGACAAACCAGCTCGGTTTCTGCACAGCCTGCTAGTCGATACTGCATGAATAGACTTGTTGGCCTTACTGACACATCCAGGGGCAGACAGAAAATTCCCCCCGAAATCCCGTGATATAAGCAACAGAAGGTCGGGCCCGACATTTTGGACTAGGTCAGCCCGACACTTTGGACTAGGTCAGCCCGACATTTTGGACTATGTGCAGATTTGAAGTTAACATCGCGTGCTGGCCGAAAAACCGGATCAGTGCTGCAGATATTGTCATGCCTCGCTCGATCGGATTCCGTGTGTGTACAGTCTCTCTCTCTCTCTCTCTCTCTTCTCTCTCTCTCTCTCTCTCTCTCTCTCTCTCTCTCTCCAAAAAATGGTAATGAGGTTTCGCCTTTCACTGCTCAACCACTGAGGAAGACAACTTACGTGTGTTCAGAGGCAGGTCTCTCTATGATTGCTCCTCGTCTGCTAGTACTAGCACAGTCCCAGGAACAGATCCTGAAGTGCTTCCTTGATAGACGTTTGGCCTTCGTCATGTTGCATCTGAGGCCATCGCCGCCCGATTTTCCTTTCCCACCTCTCTTTCTCTCCTCGTTTCTTTATGCATTG
>JABMCL010000948.1:7500-30153 GCA_018857735.1 Alviniconcha marisindica
TTTTCGTGTATAAAATGCTACCTACTCATTTCTGCTTATTATTTACATAAATGATGCCCTGTAAATTTATTTTTAATCATCAGTAGCTTAGCAAGAACTAGTTGTTAGTCTTTGACCCTAAAATACAATCCTAGTAAAAGAAAGTTTTCGAGCTAGCTCTATCTCTCTCGCCCCCCCCCCCCCCCCTCTCTCTCTCCCCCCCCCAACTCTCTCTCTCTCCCCCACCGATCCAGACAGGATACATACTGAGTGACTCTTAGGCTGTTGCCTTCGCTTGAAAACAACAACAGAAAACAAACACCAACAACAATGTTATAAAGGAACAAAAAGAATAGAAATAAACAGACAAAACAGCAGCAACGAAAAACAAACAACACACTCACACACACACACACACACACACACACACACACACACACACACACGCACACACACACACACACACACACACACACACACACACCATCACTCACTCGCTCAGAACAAGAACAACAACAACAAAGCAGCGAAAATTTGAAATGCAATGGATTGTAGTCAACGCGCAACTGCCTGTTGGATTTGGGTATCATTCTCTGTTGGTAGCTATGAGCTTTGTGTACAATTATATGTCTCTTTCAACTGCATACAAGCTTCATGATGTGTGTGTGTGTGTGTGTGTGTGTGTGTGTGTGTGTGTGTGTGTGTGTGTGTGTGTGTGCAGTGTGTGTGAGGGTTTCGACAACGACTTGTACGGCATCAACGACTACGAGGCCAGTCAGATGGACCCTCAGCAATGTCTGTTGCTGGACTGCACCCACATGGCTCTGCAAGACGCCGGCTTCACCAGGAAACGAATCTCGGGATCCAGAACAGGAGTCTTCATCGGTTCGTGAGAACCCCGTCCCCCCCTCCCGTCCCCCCCCCCCCCCCCTCCCCCCCACCCTCTGCCCCTCCCGATTCTCGTTTCAACATTTCAAAATTTTTTTTTTTTTTTTAGAACTTTCACCAGCCCTTGTCATCCTGAACAATCATAAAAACAAGTTCTTTCACCATGTCCCTTTGTCAGTTCCTGAGACAACGTTCTAAAAACCCGGGTCCCAAATGCAGGAACCTTTGTCAGTTTGTCAGACTTCAGCGCTCCACCTTTCTCTGTCTACATCTCTTTTTGAGCCTGTCCAATTTTCGTTTTAAGGTTGATAGGTTAATGCAGTTCAATTGTCATATCATTTCGAAGTTTGTTTAGTGTCACTGAAAGCTGTCCGTGTGTTGTGTCTTTCACACATGTCCGAAACGATGTTTGTATCAGGGGCCATGAACAACGACTATGGATATATGTTCCACGGGAAGATGGCCAAGACAGACAACTACACAGCCACAGGGATCAGCAACACCGTCCTGGCCAGCCGTCTGTCTTACGTATTCAATCTGACCGGTCCCTGTATGGTACTGGACACCGCCTGCTCTAGTGGAATGGTGGCCATCCATCAGGGCTGCCTGGCCATCCTCAGTGGTGAGTTGTTGGGTGGTGGTCCTCACTTATTGCTGTACACAGCAGAGCTCACTGGCCATCATCAGCGAGGAGTATTGGGTGTGGGGTTGTCACTGACTGCTGTACACCAGGGCTGCTTTGGCCATTAGTGAATTGTTGGGAGTGGGGCTCTTACCTAAATCGCTGCAATGGGGTTAACTGATAGCGACAGGGAGTCGCCTTATTGTTCTGATTATTCTCTCTCTGGCTAGCGCTGCAACATATCGGCGGGAGTTTCCGGCAGTACTACTGTGCCGCTTTTGTGTAAATAAGCTCAATGGATATATGTATAAGTGTAACAATTCTAATAATGAAGTCAGACTTACCTTGTAAAATATGCGCTCGTGATGTGACCCACAGCCCAGAGGAGTGCAACTTGCGTTGTTCACCCTTCAGGCTCTCATCAGTCGACTGTTGATTTTCCGTTGCATCCGGGATTCTTCGGCCGCCGTTCACGGGTGTGGGCGGTGATTGGTTATTCGTCGCAACCCGAAAGTAGTCTTTCGTAGTAGACGACTCAGCAGCACCAAAGTACAAACGTGTACTCAGCACAAGCGTGTGTATCCGTTCGGTATAGTCCACTCGTACTGACACGACCAAAAACTAAAGCTATTAACTAGTTTCCAGGTATCCCGTTACACCAAACCATGGCGGTCCCAGAGACTCTTCCCAGACCGGCACAGCTCTAGCCATAATAATAAATGCATTTCAAATGCACCCAATCCCTCTCTGACTATACATGTTGAAAGCATTATATATGAAACATTACAACAATACACAACCTAATTTAATCATGCATTAAATATCTCAATCTATTCCTCCCCTCCCCTGCATCCACACACGCGCACACACGGACACCCACACACACAAACTCGCAACTCCTCGCTTCGCCCTCTTTCTCCAAGTCCCCCCCCCACCCCCCTCCCCGCGCGCCCATCTGCCCTACTTTAGCTATTAGTTTCACCCTGAAAAGAAAGAGAATTGAGTTCCCGTTTGAAAGATGCCAAGGTAAAGCAGCTTGAGATGCAGGTAGAGTGTAGAGTGGGATTCTTGGGGGAACATATTCTTCTGAAGCAGTCTTACTGATGGAGCTTACTGAATTTTTGAAGAGAGATTTGCCTTGGTCCTAATCGTTCCAGGGAAGAGGTACTGTTTCCGGGGATGTCAATGAGACTGCTGATAAATTTGTAGAACATTGTCAGTTGGCTTTTACTTCTCCTGGACTCCAGTAAGTCCCACTTCAGATCTTCAAGCATCGACGTGACACTGCAGGTGTTGCTGTATTGGCTGGTTACCTATCGCACTGATCCTTTTTGCACGGCTTTGATCTTCTTTTCTTCATCGATGGTGAACGGACTCTAGACCGTGCGGCAGTACTAATGTTTTCAGGTTTCTTTTGAGAAAACCAACCATGCTGTTCGACTTTGTGGTGCTTTCCGAAGACATTTTGAGAGACTTGTTTTGAAACAAAGACGTGGAACGGTGCAGCTCGATGTTCTTATAGGGTAACATTTGGTGTTTGATATGACGACGATTGGTTTCTGAACGCTCGGTCCAGTTTATATTTTCGTCCGCTTTTTAATGTTGGATGGTAACAAAAGTCAAACGATGGTCGATGGTTTTCATATCTGCTATCGTAATAGCTGAAACAGTGGTTGCTGTGGTTGCTCTCTCTCTCCTCCTAGCCGTTTTTCTTGCAACATAATATTGCTAGTATTGAATTAGTAATGTTTTAGGTACGATTTTTCTGAAGCATTGGAATACGCAATTTAATACTCACTGTGGTGGTCTAAAAATAGATTGGGGATCTCCCAACGCAGTTACACAGTTATTATCTGTTAATACAAAAGAAGGCAGCACACCAAACAAAACACATGTCCCGTCCCATGTTCTCCTGTTGTGTACATATTCTTCATAGTCATTCTTTTCAGTTTTGTCATTCTTGCCATCAGTAACCACTTTTAGCGCCATTGCTTCCTTCTCCTTTCTTTGATCTTGACGTCAAATTATTAAAAGATCTGAAAGAAAATGAGGCCCAGAGAGCTCAGAATCATGATTTGTGTGACGTCTTTCGAGCGCAAATTAACTCCCCTTGTGTGTTGATTCGTCAGATAAAAAAATAAAAATAATCTGAAACAGAATGACTGCTAGCGTTCTAAAACAAGATCCAAACACAAAACGGTTCAAACGAACGCTTATTTATTTTAACACGGACACACAGTCTGCAAATTTTTCGGGGAAATCCCGTTTATCAAGCCACAAAACGACACTTAAACAACAGATAAACAGTCAAAAACGATGAAAAATGAAAGAAAAAGAGTTATCTTGTTTTGGTTTAGTTTTTACAGCTTATTCGCTGCTTGGAAGATTCTTAATATTATTCGTCAAATTATTAATATAATAATGACAGCTGCCCGTATGCTCTCTATTACAAAACAAACATTTATTTTATTTTATTTAACTCGTGATTTGTTGCATAGTGTACAGCACGCCCTTATTCTGTGCAGGCGACTGCGAACAGGCCATCTGTGGTGGAGTGAACTGCATGCTAACCCCCGACACGTTCGTTCTGCTCAGCAAGGCCAGACTGATCTCCCCTACTGGTCAGTGCCACACGTTCTCCGACAAGGCTGACGGCTACACTCGGGGCGAGGGCTGCGGTGTGGTCATCCTGAAGAGACTGAAGGACGTGAGTGTTCATTCTCTCTCTACCTCCTCCCCCCCCCCCCCCCCACCTCCCCGCCCTCCTCTCTTCTTTTCCACTGTCTCTCTTATTTCAGACATCGTTCTGACAGGAACACACAATTTAAACAAGTATGTCTGTTGTGTTGGTGTACACTGCGTTCTCTCTCTCTCTGACTGACAATCACAAGACTGCACAAACCAACCCACAGCACGGACCCTGAGCGTATGACGCGACCTGCAGACTCACGACGCTTCACCTGTTGTCGTAGTGCATGCTGGGTTATTTTCATGTTTGCATAATCCACCGAATTCTGCCATGAGATACATGGATAATGTACGCATGCGATCTTTTTAAACGTGTGTCAAACGGGGGACCTAGGCTTATAGTCAAGTTCAAGTTCGGACACCAGCCCAGGTCGGACACCTGGACTTTCACACAGCTCCAGATGTAACATGGTTTATAGTCTTACTATTTGTAGTCTGCACAAAGTCTGACTCGGGGAAAATCTCGAGGCGGCCACAAATCTAACAGGTAACGGTGATCACGCGGTAACCCACAAACATTGAATAACTTTATTCACTGTCTCAGGTGTTGACCACGCTGAACTCTTTGCTTTCGAGATCGAATGCTCTCGCCCTTCGCTACGGTCTCTCCTTGAATCTATACTCAAGGCATGCAGGTTTGATCTAGGTCTAATTTGAGACTCCACAGCTCAAGGCCAAGACTGGAGCACACAAGTTGTTCGTCTTTGCGGCTGACGTGGAAGTGCGGCCAGGCAGACTACAGGATACAAGTTTGCCCCGAAACACTATTTTCTGATCGATGTGACCCTGACTCATACAAAATCCGCGCACACAAAATATGCCTACGCCGCAACCATTTAGTCTAATGTACTGCGGCTGAGTTTAAAGGAACTAAAAGCATTGAATAGACAATAAACATAAACATTATGAAAATAGAGAATCGCTCATTTAACATTCATGCGCAGGCCAGGCTCCTCTCCCCCGCGCTAGTTGTCAACTGTATAAATATAGTCCCTGTTTTTGACTACACTGCAGGCGTTAGTGACGGAGACAAAGTGTGTGGCAGAGGAAGCAACCAGACAAAAACAGTCACTGTGATCGACATGTAATAGGGTTTTTATTAGACACACTGTGATCAACATGTAATATAGGTTTTATTACAGTCCCTGTGATAGACATGTAATAGGGTTTTTATTAGGCACATTGTGATCAACATGTAATATGGTTTTATTACACTCACTGAGATCGACATGTAATATGGGTTTTATTACAGTCCCTGTCATCGACATGTCATATGGGCTTTATTACACTCCTTGTTATTGACATGTGATATGGTTTTATTCCACTCCCTGTGATCGACATGCAATGGTTTTATTATACTCCCTGTGATCGACATGTAATATGGGTTTTTATTACACTCCCTGTGACCCTGTAATCGACATGTAATATAGCTGTGATCGATATGTAACATGGTTTTATTACACTCCCTGTGACCCTGTAATCGACATGTATTATGGGTTTTATTTCTTTTTTCTTTTTTCGATTGATTGATATTTTATTCATATAAAGGCCATGGCCCTTCATGAAGGGGTGCACATACACTTTGATACAAAGCCATAAAAAAGAAGTTTAGTTTTGCATCGTAAAAGTGACAACTATTAACTACAACGGGTTCATTAGTACTAAGTAGTAACAGTATCCCTAATCTTGAAAGCCTTATACAGAAAAATTGATAGTTTTCTGATGGGTTTTATTTCACTGCAGGCGTTACGTGACGGAGACAAAGTGTGGGCCACGGTGAGCACAGGAACCAATCAGGATGGTCGCACAGTCACCCCCATGACAGCGCCGTCTGGTGAGCAACAGATAGAGCTACTGCGCTCCGTCTACAAGAAACATCAGGTGGATGTCAACAAAATTGACTACATTGAAGCTCATGGTGAGTTTGAAAGCGTAATGATAGTCCGAGAGGTAACTTGACCTACCGTGCACTACCCCCAGTACTCTGCTAAACTAGTCTTACAGTGTTCCTTAGAGTGTGCCAAATACATTACAAGTTGTTTCCAAGAAAACTTTTGGGATGCACCAGGGGTACAGTCCTTGCCATAAGGGTACCGTCTTTTACACCGACTGAAGACGCCAAAGCGCGATGGAAAACCATCTGAATTAAATCACCGAGAAATCATTTTTTATTGATCACAATGATTACAATTAATAATCAGTAATAATGAGTGTGTGTCCAAATGCCTTCTGCACTGTCTAGAACAAACAGATTCGAAATATGGTGAGGCACTGGCTCACAGTGATGGTTTAACTAAGCATAGTGTACTTGTCATGTAGAAAATCTTAGAAACGAAGAAAATATTTCTTTTCTTTTTCTGACAGAAGTTCTGTATCGCAAGAATGTCAGAATCCAAGAATGTCAGAATTCGTGTTTTTACCCATTGTAACATGATTTTATTGTTACACGAATTCTGACATTCTGGATTTGGGGGTAGGGGAGGTAAATCCAGTACTGTGACAACCAGACCCGTCACAGCGTCAAAATGGTGATTCGAGAATAAACCCAAGACCCTACTCTGGCATTCTGAGGCAAATAGTCGGTGAAAGGTGTGATAGAAAACTTTTGACAGAAAAAGAAAGGTCATATTTGTTTCATTTTTTTAAGAGTTTCCGTCTAATCAGTTCTGCACAATGCAATTATCTGTAGACAAACTGAACACTAAACTTTGATAACATTATTTCAGAATGTACATTATTCTATTTTAAACTAAGAAAACGTTAGATTTATGAGATTTTGTAACAATAAAATCATGTTGTTACTATAGGTGAAAACACGAATTCTGACATTCTTGGTTTGAGAATAAACCCAAGATCCTACTGTGGCATTCTGAAGGAAAGAATCAGTGAAAAGTGTGATACAGAACTTTTGACAGAAAAAGAAAAGAAATATTTTCTTCATTTCTAAGATTTTTCACATGACAAGTACACTATGCTTAGTTAAACTGTGAGCCAGTACCTTACAATATTTCGATTCTATTTATTCTAGACAGTGCAGAAGGCATTTGGACACACACTCATTATTCTTCATTATTGATTTTAATCATTATGATCAATAAAAAATGATTTCTTTTGTTTAATTCGGGGAAAATTTCCCCCAACGTTTTTTCTTCTTTTTGGGGGTGGAGGGAAAATTCGGCAAGGATTTGAAAACCCTTTTAAAAGTTTTTTTAAAAAAACAATTGTAACTTTTTTTCCCCAAAAAAGGGTACTAAAAGGGGGGGGTTTGGGGGTAACGGGGGGGTTTTTTGGGGGGGGGGGGGGGGGGGGTGCCGGTAGGTCGTTACCTCTCGGACTATGAATATCTGTAATATAACGTAACAAAGGATGTCCACTCTGAAAGGGAGAACCGCGAGCATGACCTGATGGTGACATGTGCGGAAGCAGAAAGCACGACCAGCATGATGTATCCTTTTGAAGGTGGGGATGAGAAATCTATCAATCAATCAGTAACAATCTCTCTGTATTTGCATGTTTCTGCGCGTTTTTTCTCAAAAAGATACAGGTACGCGTCAAGATCTTTAGAATCCTTAAAGTTCGGACAATCGATGAAAGTTGGGTGTCTATATACTGTCTGCAGTAGTGTTGTCACTGTCCTGCTAACCGCTTTAACCAACGTAAATGTATGTTTAAGTTGGTCTTTCTGAACTGCTAAATCAAATTCACATTGTTCTTTCTGTGCATGTAACTCAATTTTACATGCTTCTTTCTGCACCTGTAACTCAATTTATGTGCTTCTTTCTGCACCTATAACTCAGTTTAAGGCGATTCTTTCTGTAATTCATTTTTACGTGCTTCTTTCGGCACCTGTAACTCAGTTTCACGTGTTTGTTTCTATGCCTGTAACTCACCTGTGTCTCCGAGTGTGCCGGAAATGGAGGGTACATACACCACTGGGGTATCCTTTTTGACGATGCACCTTAGTGGAGCGTATGTACCTTGTATTTACTCGCATGCCAGGTTAGAGTTACCGTGGGCGCATGCCATTAAAAAAAAAAAACCGGGGGAACATTTTTTTTAATCGTGGGGTCCAACCTTGTTAAAACCCCTTTGCTTTTATTTGTTGTTCTTTTTCCCCCTTTTAAAAGAACCGGCCGAGGATGTTTTTTGTAGTTGTTGTTCAATGGAAAGGCTGATTAAGCAACGACGAAAACTGGTGTTGCATTCTTGTTGTCTATGATGATGTTATTTCTTTGTTCTTTTTTGTTTGCATTACATTGCGTCCTTTCTCTGTGTGTGTGTGTGTGTGTGTGGTGTGTGTGTGTGTGTGTGTGTGTGTGTGTGTGTGTGTTGTTCTACAGGCACAGGGACACCAGCTGGTGACCCGGTGGAGGTCAATTCACTCGGATCGTTCTTCAAGGAGCAAGGTCAACCACGTGACCGCTACATCGGTTCCGTCAAGCCCAACATTGGGCACACCGAGTCTGCAGCTGGCGTTTTGAGTCTGATCAAAGTTTTGTTAATGATGAAGTACAATGAGATTGTACCGTCATTGCACTGTGTCACAGTCAATCCAAAAATTGATCTGTCAGATTTAAAATTTATCATACCAAGAGAATCTATTCCTTGGGTAAATCCGCACAAAATTGCCGCATGTAACTCTTTCGGGTTTGGGGGTAGCAATAGCCATGCTGTAATTTGCTCTGTCTCTTTACCTGGTTCCGAGGACCCACCGCAAAAGAAAGAGCATTGTATTGTCTGCTTTTCTGGTAAAACAAGAAGGGCTTTGAAGGGCAGCCTGGAGGACTTGTACACAGACGAGGAAGCGCCTCTTCTGAACGTCCACGACGTGTCTTACACCAGCACAGTGCGCCGTGACCACTCCCTCTACAGAGCCGCCTTCGTTGTGGACGACATGCAGGACCTGCTGAAAGCTGTCAGGGAGCAACTCTCCCGTGATCAGTGGTCCCCGCCATCACCCAGCCAGCCCAACGTCGTCTTCGTCTTCTGTGGCATGGGCACCGCCTGGGATGGGATGTGTCGACAACTGCTGGCTGAACACCGGGTCTTCAGGGACACCATGCTGGAAGTGGAGAAGCATCTCTCGGCCTATGTTCCTTGGTCTCTGAGGGAAAAGGCTGCAGCAGGAAGATCCATCCAAAGACCCTGTACTTGCCCCCATCGCCATCTTCGCCTGTCAGGTCGGCCTGTCTCCCGTGTGGCGCAGTCTGGGGATCCAGCCGAGCTGCGTGCTGGGTCAAAGCATTGGCGAAGTGGCCGCCGCCTACACTGCTGGCTGTCTCACTCTGGCTGACGCCGTCAAGATCATCTATCACCGCAGTCAGCTGCTGGCACAGGTCACCGGGGGAGCCATGGTGGTCGTGCTGAACGTGGAGGTGGACAAGGTGAAAGAGGTGTTGAATGGAACGAAGAGCAGGGCCAACGTTTCTCTGGAGTACAGCCCCAGAGCTTGCGCCGTCAGCGCCGATTCTGAAACAATGCAGAGTCTGAAGCCTCGGCTGCTTACTAATCTGAAGCCTACTCACAAAAGGACATGGAGGGGGTTTGGGCCTGGCGTTTCCCTTTTGGACACCCCAGGTAACAGCTGCTGACCAACTGAAAAACTGATCCAAGGAGTAACCTCTAAGGCTCCATCTGTCACATTTATTTCCACGGTCACGGGAAAGGCCGTCGAAGGTGATCTGCAAGTCAGGCACTGGGCCGACAACATGAAGAAACCCGTTCTCTTCCACCAAGCAGTAATTAGTTCTGTATCAAGCAAAGCTTCTTCCAACACGGTCTTCTTGGAGATTGGCCCAAAGCCAGTTCTTCGCGCTCACATGAAGGCCCTTGTTCCCGGGTGGACAACACAAAACTGTGGCGTCACTCACCAAGCCGACCGAGACCAAAAACCTGTTGCAAGCCGTCTGCGCCCTGTATGAATGCGGAGCAGAAATTCACTGGAAGCGTCTTCAAGCACAGAGAAACAGATTGACAGATGTTCCACGGTACTCGTTTGACAAGAAACACCTGAAGGAAAAGACAGAACCGGCTCTGGTACTTTGCGGTGGCTACAACATCTACAAGAAGAACCACCTGTGTGTCTACCCGACAGAAGAAAGTCCAGTGTCCTTCAGATTGTTGCTGTCACCCCTCACCATTCCGTCAGTCTACCACCACGTCGTCAGGGGGAAAATCGTCATTCCTGGAGCGTTGTACGCTGAATGCGGTTTGCAGTCGCCAAGTTCTGTCCTACAACTTCACCCACCTCTGTGTCGGTAGAGTTTCAACAGCTTCTCTCTATGAAGAAGGATGACTCATCGACGTGGAAATATTTCCGCAAGAACCTGATTCAAAACTAGACTTCACGGAAAGACGATTTGTCATTCAGAAAAACAACAAGAGGCTGGCTACTATCCGGCTGACGGCGGGCGATTTAAAGCCAAACGAGCGCGTGAATTTGGAATTTGTGCGTTCACAGTGCACGGAAGAATTCAACAAGAGCAGCATCTACGCCTTACTGAGAACATTTGGATTTGAGTTCAAAAGCGCATTTTCACAGCTAGAATACGCGCACAGAAACTCGACCGAATGTCTGGCAACTCTTCAAGTGAACGACATCGTCAGTTCCGAGATGTCCGATACAACAATACACCCCTGCATTCTGGACTGCATGCTGCAGTCCACCGCGGTTGCTGTAGGAGACAAGATTCCCGTCAAGGAGATGCTTCCCAAGTCCATCGCTGGTCTTTCTGTTCACGGCAGAATGGAGACAAAGATGTATGTCCACGCTAGAGTGAAGTCAACAAGCCCCAAGTTCTTCATATTCGGTGTAAAACTGCTTTCTGTGGACGGCCGAGTAATTGCAGAGGTGACAGATTTCGTGGTTCAGGTACTGACGTCACAAGAAGAGGACTCCAAACCGCCAATGTTGGCTGTACAGTGGACCAAGGTCAAGGACAGCAATCCAGACATTTTATCAAATGAGATGCTTGCATGTGCGAAGAAAATACTTCTGATCAGCGAGGTTCCAGTTCAAAACAACACAGGCCAAATTACCCTGATCAGGTTCGACCACAACGACGAGACACAGAGCGTGAAGAAAGAACTTGAATCTTTCCTGGCCACACAGAGTGTTGACGCACTGGTCCTGCGGGTTCCTAAAGGTGAGCTTACCACACAGGAAGCCGGAATTATCCAGTCAAGGTTGATCAACATCTGTCTTCTGATTCAAAATGTCTTCCTTCTGCTCAACGAGCACTCTCTCCGTGTCCCCGTCTACGTGTGCACGTCCGATGCATGGCCTTCAGTGTCTGGCAACAACAAGCGTGATGTCAACCCGACTGCAACTGCACTCTGGGGCCTGCTCAGAACAGTGGTGGATGAAAATGTTTACTCTAATGTCACAGTAGTGGAGCTGCATTCGTCATCAGACCATCTGACAAGCCAGTCCCTCCAGTGCCTTGTAGACTTTCTGATGACAGACAAAGACGTAGCGGACTATCCCGAAGTGTTGGTGACGGAAGAAGCGGTTACGTCAACCAGGTCGTTGAAGTCAGTTCATTATTATCAGTGCCAAGGCGAAGAGCAACTCCTGCAGCCAGCATGAAAGACATCAAGGGCAAAATATTCCTCTTGTCGAAGGAATCTGCCAAACTTAGAAGGCTACGAATAGTGAACCAAACATATCTCCCGTCTTCAGAACACCAGACGACTCTAAGAGCTTGTACCTTTGCCCAGCCTCCAGGGAAGCTGTTCAACACGAGAATATCTTCACTGCATCTGTTACCAGAGAGGGAGGAGTCGTCTTCGGACTACGTTGTCATGGCTTTGGAGGTGACTGGACACGCTGCAGGGGGGGGAGGTCAAGAGCTGACCAGCTGCTGTCCACTTGCCGTCGGCCCAGAAGTGACTGTTTCCATGGACACCACGATAGAAACGGTTTCTATCCCACAGTACCAGGCTGGTGACCTCAGCAAACTCGTCCTCTTCTGGAGTCTGATAGACAAAGTTCCCTCAAGTCAGTTTACAATTCTTGCCTCCAGGAGTACCTTGCACCTTGCTCAGCTGCTTAAACTGCTGAGCCGCAACGCCAGCAACAGAAAGAGCAGTGACGTCAACATCGTCATGATTGAGGAGCTGAAGGAAGACGTCAGTTACAAGGAGACCATTCTGTCTCTGGTCCTTGTTGATGTTAACACAATGTCCATGATCGCCAAACACTGGAGGGATCCCCACAGCCTGGTCAGTTGCAGTGGTCTGGTAACCAGTGACGTGACAGCTTTCATGGCATGTGTCTTGCCTGACGCGAAACTTTTCTTGTCAAAACCCAGCTGATCTTTCAACTGTCAGACCTAAAGAGACTTGTGCCCAGCATACGAGAATGGATCCAAAACAACACTAGTCATATGTCAGAGGTATCCAAACATGTTCACTCCAAAGAAGGACAAGACGGCGGTACAGGCATTCATGAACTTCTGCAGTTCAGTTGCCTGAAACTTCATGACCTATCTGTTGAACTGGAGGAAGACAAACTGTTCCGCAAGGACGGAGCTTACCTGGTGGTGGGCGGACTTACGGGCCTTGGCTGGATGTGTGTGGAATTTCTCGCACAGAACAACGCAGGATACATCGCCATCATCAACAGACGTGAACCGACTGCCGAACACATGTCCAACATGAAACACCTGTCTCGTCTGCACGACTGCCAAATCAAATCCTACCAAGCGGACATCTCTTCCAGAAAGTCCCTTGAACAAGTGATGCAGCTGCTAACGAAGGAATGGTCTCAGCACGGTCAGCTGCGAGGGGTCTTCACTGGCGCTGCTGTTATACAGGATAGCAGTTTCCTGACCATGGATCGGTCAGCCTTTGAGAAGGTGCTGTCCCCGAAAGTCCAAGGTACGTGGAACCTTCACCTTCTGACCAAGGACCTCCCCCTGGACTACTTCGTCATGCACTCCTCTGTGGCGTCAGTGCTCGGCAACTCGGGTCAGGCCAATTACTCAGCAGCCAACGGGTTTCTGGACGGACTGGCCTTTCACCGACGTCACCTGGGGTTGTCGGCCCAAGCCATCAACTGGGGACCGCTGGACACGGGTCTTCTGGACAGCCTTGACAATGTAAAAACGAAACTGGATCCATGGGGTTTTTACGGCAAGCCGACAGGAAATCCGAAATTCTCTTCAAGTGCAGATGTTGCTCAACTGGATGCAGGCTGTTCCCGTCAAGCTGAACCGAGAAGCGTACTCCAATCGTGTGCGAGGGGAAAACTTTCGGCTTTTCCTGAAGAGATCCCAGCATTTGCTCTCTGGACCCTCGGAAACAATTATCAGGTCAAACGACTTTGGAGATGTGGACAAGATCAGGTTTTTGGAACCCGCCCAACGCTTGCAAAAGTATGAGGCTTTTGTGAAGGAGCTGACTGCTCGCGTTCTGAGTGTGGACGTTGCACTCGTCACAAATGACGTCAACCTCATTTACCTTGGCTTGGACTCGGTGAATGTCATGACCATAATCAGCGCCATGGAGCGCAGTACGTCCTTCAGTCTGTCAACTGTCCAAATTACTGTCCGAGGAAGTCACGGTGACCCTCTTTGCCCGGGCTCTAGACGACTGTGCCAGGGAAATGGCAGACTAGGAGGAATATTGATCCCATTTGCTATCACCGTTGTTGTTTGTTCTGGTTGTTATACCCCCGTAATGAAGTAATATATGCTGACAATAACACTGTGACATACAGTTTGTAGGCACACAACGAGTGGTATCGCGGAAGGCGACAAACTTTGTTGGTGTATGCTTGGTTCTCACCTTTCAATACTATTTTTGCCGCTTTCTTGGGCTGAAATTAAAAGCTGTATGGTCATCAACGTTTTATGTATATCTTCAATTGTAGTCTGAATATGATTTTTCGTGTTTAATCTAAATTCTAGCTGTTTTGGTTTGGGTGCAGTTGTATTGCGTTGTAGTAAACGTATATTTTAAACAGTGTGTTATTCTCAGTTTACAGTCTGATAATGTTCCACTGATTGTTACATTAATCATTTGTGTTACATTAATCATTTGCTTACGCCTGCGAAGACATGTTACTGAATGTGCTCTTTCGTAAAGCCAACTTCAGTTTTAGTTGTTCTAATATCTTCCTATCACAAAATTAGAGTTCAGTTGGTGGCTTGCAGTCACACTACGTTTCTGCTAAATTACTATGTTTCAAATTCTCGTCAGGGTATAGAAAATGCAGCTATTCTCTCTTACATCTCTATAGTTGCTAACATGATGTTAGGAGAAAGGCAAAGCGGTGTTCTGCGCGAATACACCGATACATTGGGAGGCTGGAGGTTAATATGTCATGCTAGAGGTCAATATGCCATGGCATGCCATGGCGTAATATGGGATATAATGTACAGTCCTTATTTCCGTTTATACATTTGCAAATAGTGATGACGGGGAGTAGGGACAACTTTGTGGGGATGGACGAATCAAAACAAAGAAACAGGATGAGCTCAGGAAGAAGGTTTTTGTTTTGTTTTTGTTTTTAACGGCTGTCACGTGCTTGTTTACACTGCATATCAAAATTGTCCTGCTCAATGTATGGCGACACTTAGATTTGAGCCCAGAATTTTTGTTTGGCTGTGTTCGCATTGCTGTACCTAAGTTTTGTGTTGCAGATTTCAGTTTCCTTTTTCTTTTTTTTGGTGTGTGTGTGTTTCCTGGAGGGGAAGGGGGGGGGGGGGGGGGTTTTAAAAAAAGAAAAAAGGGGGGCTGTGCGGTCGAAGGGGCGAAATTTGTATATTTTATGTTAATTGACGTGAATGTGACGTAATATGTTCTTGCACTTTGCAGATTGTGATAATTATAAATGATCTAAATCTGTAAAACAGGTTTATTATCCTGCTGACAGTAATTTTGTAGCATAACAATTTTATTATTGTGATGATGCGATGCATATTGCTTTATGTCTTGTGTTTGAAGAGTTCGGATTATGCTTTAGTTATTTGCTTCTTTTTTTGGAGGAAGTGTGTGTGTGTGGGGCGGGTTGTTCTGTGTTTTTGGTTGTTGTGTTGTTGATGTTGTTGTTTTTGTTTTGTGTTGTTGTTGTTGTTTTTAATGTTTTTTTTTACCTTTTCAAATTGTGAGAATGCCATGCCCAGCGTTTTCGATTCTTGGGAAGTCTCAAAGGAAAAGTTAAAAAAGAAAAAAGAAAAAGCAAGCAAATAATCGACAACAACACCAACAAAATAATAAAGGATAGCAAGAGATGATTAAAAATAACAATAGCAACAAAACTTGCTATGTTGTTTACTACCTCAATTAGTATTTCAAATCGATATTTTCGTGTTAACTGTAGGATGAAACTTACGATTTGAGTTTTGAATTTGTGGTTTTCTTCTTTGAAGAGATATGAAGGAGAAAAAATGATGGGGGCAATTAGGGCGAATTGTAGAATTCTGTCTAATTGATGAGATTCAGATACACTCTTCTTACATTTTTGAACTTAACTTTTGTAAACTGCTATAATGTTGAATGGTGTATATCTGGTACAATCTTTGCAGACTTTCTGTTTGATTGTTGTTGTTGTTATTACTATTTTTAGTTTTAGTTTTGTTGTTGCTTGTTTTGTTTTTATTTTACAAATTGTGACGATTGCGTGCTTGTTGTTATCCAACATTAATAATTACCGTTGAGGTTAACATTTCTATGTCCCCCACCCCCCACCCCCCGTTTTTTGTTTGTTTTGGTCTTTGTTGTTGCCTCTTCCACCTTTTATTGGTTAATTTACGAACGGATGCTTAAGAAAACAAAACAAGAATGGGCAAGGAAAGTCTTCCCATGGATGCGTGTTTGTTTTACACGCAGCGTGCTGCACTTAGTTACTGTGGACCCTTGATGTTGCCGACAGTTTTCTCCTCCCTTTTCTTTGACAGTCTTTGACAACTGCTTTATCTTATCTTTATTTGTACAATTGGATACGTTTGAGTTTTGAATTTGTGGTTTTCTTCTTTGAAGAGATATGAAGGAGAAAAAATTATGGGGGCGATTAGGGCGAATTGTAGAATTCTGTCTAATTGATGAGATTCAGATACACTCTTCTTACATTTTTGAACTTAACTTTTGTAAACTGCTATAATGTTGAATGGTGTATATCTGGTACAATCTTTGCAGACTTTCTGTTTGATTGTTGTTGTTGTTATTACTATTTTTAGTTTTAGTTTTGTTGTTGCTTGTTTTGTTTTTATTTTACAAATTGTGACGATTGCGTGCTTGTTGTTATCCAACATTAATAATTACCGTTGAGGTTAACATTTCTTTGTCCCCCACCCCCTACCCCCCGTTTTTTGTTTGTTTTGGTCTTTGGTTAATTTACGAACGGATGCTTAAGAAAACAAAACAAGAATGGGCAAGGAAAGTCTTCCCATGGATGCTGTTTGTTTTACACGCAGCGTGCTGCACTTAGTTACTGTGGACCCTTGATGTTGCCGACAGTTTTCTCCTCCCTTTTTTTTTGACAGTCTTTGACAACTGCTTTATCTTATCTTTATTTGTACAATTGGATACGCACGTGCAAAGCGAGCCGTGTTAACACATTTTACCATCGTGTTGTGTGTGAACCTTTTGATTTTTTGTTTTTTTCATTCTATGCTACTAGCTCTTACTCGCTTAAGTTCTATGTACACAGCATACAGACACGCAGAAACACACACACACACACACACACACACACACACACACACACACACACACACACACACACACACACACACACACTCATTCACTCATTCATTTAACAGCATGTACACACGTACATCCATATCGAGGGATTACTTTTTGGAATGTGTGTATAACACCTATTAACCTTGTACAATTGTGTATTAATATCTGTATGTTTGAGCCAACGGTGAACGATAATTCTTTGTAGTTTTATGACTGACATAACTTAAATGAATGACCGAACAAAAACAAAATAAAAAAAGACCAATCTACCCGTCCACACACACACACACACACACACACACACACACACAACCGCGCGTGTGCACACACACACACACACACACACACACACACACACACACACACACACACACACACACACACACACACATACACACACACAGCATGTACACAAACCATACTGAAGGGACTACATTTTGTAAAGTATGCATGGCATCTATGTAACCTATGTATATACATGTGTGTTGATATTTGTGTGAAATGTCAAACCAACTTTAAAAAAAAGAAGAAGCTTGTTGACTTGTTTTGTTTGGAATGGTCTATTGGACATAAAAAGCTGATGATTCAATCTACTCGTCCACACACACACACACACACACACACAACCTTGGCCTCCTGAATGTTTTTCACCCAGAGACTATTTAAAAATAAATAAAAAAATGATGGTCCAGACAGAGATATCCCTTGGTTTTATGATACGTTAAACGTTGAGATGTTTTCAATTTCGATTTATTTTGGTCATGTTATTTAGAATACAGCTTTATTGCCAAGTGTCAATACAGTTGTACTAGAAATGTTTTGTGGTGCCTAGTACACTCATCACACATTCACGTCAATGATAAAACATCTTTAAATTACAACAACAGCAAACAAATATCCAGGTAAAAAAGTGATGGGGGGTTGGAATTTAGCTGGAGCTTAGTACTGGATTATGGATTATTGTAATCGTAAACATGTAAATAACCCTCTTGCCAAAAGCAGAGCAAAAGATATGATTTCAGACTTAGACTAATATATGGCGAAATCTAATTGCAGAGGTTAAGAGATTTACTTGGCAAAGGCGAACCCTGCTATAACAAAGCCGTCGGTATTTTTTCTTCTTCTCATTTCGGAGTCCATGTTTCCATATGTTGAGCCAACAGACATCCTGTATGGATACCGATCAGACCTTTCTATGACAATTTTGAAGCTTTTGTTTTGCAAAGCAAAAATTAACGAAAAATGTTTTGAAAAACGTTTTGAGAATTTAATAGTTCCATGTTTAAAAAACTAAAAAACAACAAAAACAAAAAAACAAAATCCTGCGTACCTAAAAGAAATAAACAAAGAAATCAAACATGTTGCTGAAGAATATGCTGTAATGCTATGTGATAGAAAGGAAATGCGTAATGTACCGATATCTGATAATTATTCAATTTACAATATCCGACCAGCCGTTCCTTGATGTCTTACAACTGAAGATTAGATCAAAAACAATTGCTTATGCCACAATGGGGGAAAAAAAAGGAAAACCCAAGAACAAGAAGAACAACTGGAGGAAAACATTAAACTTTTAGGAAGTAAAGCACAGAGAACAACTGAAGATTATTAAAAAATTTAAGACCCCCCCCCCCTCCCCGCTCCACCCCCCCCCCCCCCCCCGCTCTCCCCCTCCCCGCCCCACCAAACTTAGAAGCAATGTGTACAGAAAAGTCCAACACTGTCAGACGGGGAAGTTGAAGGAAGATAACACTTTAAAAAAAAGAAGAAAAAGAAAAAGAAAAAAAAGAAGCAACAATGGCCCTTAAAAAGTTGAAAAATAATAAAAGTCCAGGCACTGATGGTTTTACATAAGAGTATTTTTGGAGTTTTGGAAACAACTTGGACATTTTATTGTAACAGACATTAAATAATGGCTGCGAGAAAATCGAATTATCTGCAACACAAAAAGAGGGTTTAGTAGCATGTATTCCAAAAGGGAATAAACTAAAGGAATACATTAAGAACTGGAGACCTATCTCATTGTTAAATGTCAACAAAATTGGTTCATCGTGTTTTGCTAATAGATCAAAGATGGTGCTTCCTTCACTTATTAACGAAAACAGAGTATGTGTCAAACAAATATATTGGAGATAATATTTAACTTATATATGAGTTTATCCTCTGTTTGCATTATAATAAACTAGCCGGGTTGCTTATTTGTGTTAACTTTGAGAAAGCTTTTGACTCAGCTGACTGGAACTTTATGATGAAAGTACTGAAGACCTTTGGATTCCATCCAATTATATGTCAGTAGATCTACTATATATTTTGCAACAAAATTAAATCAGCTGTCATTGTAAAACGGGTTTATTTTTGCTGATGATACTCAGATGATGTCAGAGGGTGATGCAATCACATTTGAGCAAAATATTAGTACGGTAGGTAACTTTGGTAAAAATCTTGGCCTCGCCATTAATTCCGGTAAAACGCTAGTAATTTAGCTGGGAAGTAAAAGGTTTTCTTGAATAAATACTTGCCTCATTTAAAAATGGATTGGAATCCTCCACACATTAAGATTCTGGGTGTGTGGCTTAATGCTGATTTAACTGACTGTAAAGTGAAATAAAAGTTAATTATGAGTCTTCGAATATGAGAAAATCCGTAACAATAATTTGCGAAGTACAAAAAGGAACAATATATACTTTAGTTGAAAATGAAAGCAAACCAAAGTGCTGCATTTAATGGAACAGCGCACTGTCAAACAATAAAAATGGTATACAACATTCTAACCCCCCCCCCCCCCCCCCTAAATAAAAAAAATATATATAATAAAAAAAGAAAAGAAAAATACCCCCAAAATAAAAAATACATGAAGTAAAACTGAAATGGTTTCAGAATCGTCTAATCCACGGGATTCTCGCCACAAACGTAATGTTAAAAAGAATGAAAGTCACAAATTACGAGAGATGTACCTTTTCACACTCAGTGAAAATATTCTACATCTGTTTTGGAGATGTGATGGTATACAGCATTTCTGACAAATTGTTGAAACATTTGTGAATGAAAAGTGCGTAAACGTAAGAAATATGAAAGAAGAATGTGTACTGTTTGGTAACGCAAGTAATTTTGAACACGCACTGAAAAAAAATTGTTAAAATTTACCCCATAATAGTTGCAAGGCTTTTGTTTTATATATGAATAAAACATAAAAAATAAACGCCTCTTTTTCATGTATTTAAAAATATAACTGACGACAAAGCATAAAACTTAAGAACATTTATCATATGTCAACATGGAGCATGCCTCATTCCTGATTGCTATCAATATGTAACACTGTTGTGCTCCTACACAGTACCGCGACTGATATGCAACACTGTCTCTTAGCCTCCCTCCACCCCCTTCTCTCCATCTGCCCACGTTGTTGTATACTGTCCCATTCTTTCATTCTTTCTTCCCCTTTTATACGCTGTAGTTGTTGCTGTTGTGTTGCAGTGGCATATACGCTGTTTTGCAGTCTTTTTCCCCCTTTCTTTCTTCTTTTTCTTTTCACTTTCTTTCCTTCTGCATGTCTGTCGCTGTGTTTCTGACATTTTTCTTCTCCATTTTTGTCATATATGTTAGTTCACTGACTCAGAATGTTCACATTAACTTTTTATCTGTGTGTATTCTTGGTTTGTGTTTATGTTGATATGCATAAAAACTGAATAAAACGAAACAAAAACATTTAACTGTACAAGAACATTCCTGTCATAAATGCATAACTCAGTAGACTGGAGAAAGGAACTTGGTGACTAGCTGATGGGATTGTCTCCCCTGGGCTGTCCGTTTGAAGCATACAAACGCCATAACACATTTATCCAAAACTCCATACTTGGGAGGGAATGTTTGACCCTAAAAAAATCAACAAATGGCTAAATTGCACCCTAAAATGAGAATAACGCATAGCTACCACTAGAGACAAGCAAGAACGTGGGTCTGACTGTAAGCAGCCCGGAAGAGCAAGATCGCCCATGCCCTTAGCCAAAAGTTCACTACACTGTATTCTTCACAATATTAGTATTGACAAAACTTACAACAGCATAAAGTATACGTTCAGACGGTTAAATAATACATGGAAATATAGTTAGAAATCTCTGTAAGGGAAGCACGATTCCCGAGAGCACAAACAACGAAACAATTTCAACGTAAAGCCTGGCCCAGCTCGTGTGTATCTATAGCCTACTTCACACAGCATCGCTGGCAAAGAACTATTAGTACTTCACACTGGCTACAATAAACATGAGCTTGTTTCTGTGAAGCCATTTTCACTAAATATTATACTACATGGCACTGATCAGCACATCATTAATTTAATCAAGTCAAATCAGTCATGCAGTACTACACAACGCTACGAGCGATCAACTGTTGGTACTATGGCCTATCCTGTTGCGCTATTTTGTTCGATTCTTCGTCTACGTTAACAGCACATAGAAATAGTAACATGTCTAACTATATCACACACAGATTGGCGCACAAAGAGGAGTATGTTACAAGCAACAGGTAGTACAAATGGAATCAGTGAAATAGAGCTTTGAATGGTTTACTGCAAAATAAACACGAGTTGTGTAATTTTCGTCTTAGCATGCGAGTCTTCACGAGCTGGCTACGACAAAACTTATACAACGAGTGATTGAGCGGTAAGGGAAACATTTGCTGTTTCGGCCTGGTTTTGATTTGCTCAAAGTTTCAGTTTTATGAAGATAATAATAATAATAATAGGGAACTTATAGAGCGTTTTCGGAGACTCAAAGCGCTTTACAATTTAAAGAAAAACATGTAATGCGCAAATACCCAAAATTATACAAATCAATGACATGCAAACAAGCAAACACACACACACACACACACACACACACACACACACACACACACACACACACACACACACACACACACACACACACACACACACACACACACACACACACACACACACACACACATTCACACACACACACACGTATAAAACGCACACACAAGATCGCGAGCACACGTGCGCACGCACACACACGCACACGCACACATACGGCCGAAATGGGGGGGGGCGGGGGGGGGGTAAAGACTAATTTGAAGTCAATGGCTAGAAGAACTGTGATAAAGAGCGAAAGAAACACACAGACAGTTCAGGATAAGTGCAGCAGAAAAGCTCTTACAGGTCAAAATTATGTTTGAAGAGGTTTAGTTTTAAGTTTAGTTTTGAAGGCAGGGACGGAAGGGCTGTGACGGAGAGCGAAAGGAAGAGAATTCCACATCTTCCAATTAAGGTTTATTCATGCTGCTTTGTAGGTCCACACACACACACACACACACACACACACACACAACACACACACACACACACACACACACACACACATATACACACAACACACGTGAATAACTGATCAAACACAGCCTCTCGCAGTTTGGACTTCTAATCTCATAACTCTTGTTTCTGTTGCTGGTTTATTAAAACAAAAACGTGTTCCCCTTTCGGCTGATGTTGGTACATACAGACGTACATCACAGCTGGTAAAGTGCAATACGGAAACGTGCAGGAAATCGAATATTATTTTTGGTATGCGAACGGTATGAGTATAGTGATAGCATCTGATTACTCTTAAATTCCGGATATTGACGTGGTAATCTGCTACTGATATCACTAAACTATCAAGTGTAGTGAACCGTGAAAGTTAGGCAGAACTACATCAATCCTCCCCCCAACC
>JABMCL010001664.1:10000-13908 GCA_018857735.1 Alviniconcha marisindica
GAATAGTGGAGGGACAAGAGAACTTGATGAATAAATGAACGAAAATTTATATACGGCGCATAAAAACTTCCGTGTTCACAGCGCAACGAGTGGCGGGAGTAGATCATTTAAACAGTGATGGGAGATCATTTAAACAGTGAAGGGAAATCACTTAAACAGTGAAGGGAAGAGATCACTTAAACAGTGAAGGGAGGAGATCACTCAAACAGTGGAGGGGCATCACTGAAATAGTGAAAGGAGATCACTTAAACAGAGAAAGGAGGAGATCACTGAAATAGTGAAAGGAGGAGATAACTTAAACAGTGAAGGGAGATCACTTAAACAGTGAAGGGAGGAGACCGTTTAAACAGTGAAGGGAGATCACTTAAACAGTGAAGGGAGGAGATCACTTAAACAGTGACGGGAGGAGATCGTATAAACAGTGAAGGGAGATCACTTAAACAGTGAAGGGAGATCACTTAAACAGTGAAGGGTGATCACTTAAACAGAGAAAGGAGAAGATCACTTAAACGGTTTGTAGGGGAGTGGGGCAAGGAGTAAGGGAAGCAGGTTGGAAGCATAAATGAAGAGCCACAAGTCAGAGGTTGCTATAACATAACTTTTATTTGTACACCAACCAACCAGGAAACAGTGTCTGTGTTGGAAAAGACAAGCAAACAAAAGTTTAGAACATGAAAGCAAATGTAAAGTCTAAACAACAGCAATTATCTAATAAATACAGCAGCCATGTAGTTTACCTGTAGGTTACTATAATACATGATGGTAATTGTGACAAAACTGATTAATTATCAAGCACAAAATGTGTGCATGACTTGCACTTAAAACCCGTATCTCACAGTGTCGCGGTGAGTATACAAGAGACGGCCGTCAATTAACTGATGAACTCCCAGTATATAATAGTATACAATAAAGTAACAGTGAAAAATACGGATTACCAAGCTCATTCGTAACTAAACAGGAAGAGTGAGAAATCTACAGCACTGGTCCATTAAGCACACAACGAGACGGACAGTGACACGGGTGGCACTTGGGACCACGCCGTGAGCGGGAGGAAGTCATGCAGTCATAAACTGACCGGCTCCAGCCTCGTTGGTTGGTTGAGCTTTACGTCCACAGAAACCGTAGGCTTATTAGGGACGGGATCCCTCCAGCTTCGTGAAGGGAAAGGTAGTGCTGACCATGTACGCTGACGACTTGGCGATATGGACGGACACCCATATCAGACGTCTCCACACAAACAGCTCGTGTGTGAAACACAGCATGAAACTGTTCCAGGAAGCTGTGGACGGTGGTCCCTTTATGCAAGTAAATGGATTCGCTCTTTCTTCCCAGAAAACAGTGTTCGTCCCATTCCACACCAACACCTCTCAGAACACGGAGGTGCACATCAGGGTGAACGGGCAGAGCATCTTTGCATCGAAAGAAGTTAAGTACCTGGGTGTACACTTCACTCGCGGGGGGCGTACGAACCAGCAGGTCGCGCACAACGCGCGGAACGCCTCCCGAACCCTCAACGTGATCAAGGTGCTATCTGCTCAGCCCTGGGCCAACACCCCCAAGATCCTCGTGAACGTGGTGCGGGCCTGGTGCGCTCACGCCTGTCGTACGGACTGGAAGCCATGCCCCACCTATGGGAAAACGGGCCTCGCCCGTCTCAACCCGCCATAGAGGTGCGGTCTGCGCTGGCCCTCGGGTCCGCAGTCCGTGCCACAGTGCCTGGTGTACAGAGAGGCCGGCTCCTCCCGTTCCGCGCCACATCCAGCTCGTCTGTAGTAAGTATGTTTTTAGATGCCAGACTGTCGACAATCCACCGTCGACGAGATAACTACTGCCTTCCAAAACCCCCTCCCAACTCCAGTCCTACTCCTCCATCTGTGACCTGGTCTGCGACCTGGTCCGGAGCACGGGATTGGATGGTGTTGAGGTGGCGACGAGGCCGATGCATCCCTATCCACCTTGGCTCCTGGAACAAGCGCACGTTGAGGTGGACATGGAAGGGCTGAAGAAGGCCAGAATCCACTCGTTCTAGCAGTCACAGCTAGGCTATGCCTGGAAGAAAAGTACCAACACCACCTGAAGATCTTCACTGACGGTTCTGTGATGGAGGATGGTGCAGCTGGAGCTGCCTTTGTGATCCCAGAGTTCAACAACCTCACACACTCCTATTCACTACCCGCAGTGTCGGTCTTCACCGCTGAGCTGTTGGCTATCTCCATGGCCCTGAAACACATCAGCACGATACCAGTCACTCCCTTCGCCATCGTTATCTGCAGCGACTCCAAGGCGGCGCTGGCAGCCATCAAGTCCGACTCTCAAAACGCACGGGAGGATCTTGTGCGTGAGATCGCGACAACCACCCCTCAGCTGATCACCCGCGGTACGGAAGTTCGTTTTTAGTGGGTACCAGCGCACGTCTGCCTCTCTGGAAACGAGAAGGCGGATAGAGCAGCAAAAAGAGGAGCCAAGGGGGTTGACTCCTCGACTGTGACGATGAAAATCGGCCTGGCCGACGTATATGCGGAACTAAACAAGCAGGCGTGGAAGCAGTGGGAGAAGGAGTTCCACTCAATGGCCACGGCCAAGGAGTAGGACGATACCTCTCCCCCCTGCGTACCGACGAAGTGTGAGTGTGAGATGAGCGTCTCGTTTCACCACGTGATGTTCTCCTGCACCTCATGTTCAGACCACTTCCAGCCTCTGACTGGGAAACTACGCAGCGTGGGGCTGCCCCTGTGTACAAAAAGCCTGGCAGTGTGCGATCAGCGTGAAGGATGGAGCCTCTTACGGGCTGCAGCCAGACTGGTCTACACCTGTCCACCGGCAGCCTACCTGTAGGTTTCTGTGGACGTTAAGCACCATGTTTACTACCTGTAGTATGTGGGACCACCGGCTACGTTCAACGCTTTCCCGCAGCTCGGGTTAATCCCGGCGGCGGAGGAAGGGGCGAACGTCCCCGTGTTTCCCGCACCCAGTTTTAGTCTGCTGGACCCGATTCCAGCGACCACCACAAATGTATGCTTGTATACCCAAGTGTTTTTAGCCGCCTGACTACAGGCCTCGATTTTACTACAAGTGTATTTAAACTACCATGTGCGTCTTCGATGTTTTTAACTGTAAATACTGTGTGTGCCGATTGTACATATTACATGTTGGTGCAGCCCGCCGACATAACCTTACAAGGTTTTTCATATGCAGCCCAGTTTTTTAAATGTAAATAGTGGACGACGATCTTTTTAACCGGACCCCTAGTGTGCTGCCCAGTTCTACGAGTGAATGCCCCAGTACAGCCAAGACGACCCAGCACCCTGACCCAGTATTGATCCGCAGGTGGACACATCTCATCTCTCCCCCCACCCCTCATTCCCCCTTTGTTCCAGCGACTCATATCCCGATCCAAATATTGATCCGCAAGTGGACCAAGCTTTCTTCGCTCCCCATCCCCCCGTCTCCCCCATGATCTAACTATGATATATCCAAGTCAAGCTTACTTTATAGATTGTCCCTAATATGCTTTTAGCATCTGAGGACATTAAGCAAAAACTCAACAACAACAAAAGATCACTGAAGTAATTAAGGGAGATGATCACTTGAGTAATGGAGAGAGAAATAGTGGAGGAAGTAAATCACTCACATAGTGGAGGGAGACGATCACTTAAATCGTGGCCGGGACTGATCATTTAAATAGTGAAGGTAGGACATTAATGGTCACTCGTCAGTGCGTATATGTTTATAATACTTGTTTTTTTCTCTCACAATATTGTCCCATATTTCTACAGCTCTACCTGTATTATTACAGAAGTATTTATTCAGTGCAGCGCAAAGTCTTGTCCCGAGAGACTATTCTAAGCGCATACACGTACACAAATACATACAGGCAACCCACACGCGAGTATATTGACTACCTAGCT
>JABMCL010000944.1:0-2500 GCA_018857735.1 Alviniconcha marisindica
TTTAAAGTTTCTAACGAAATCTCAGTGCCTCAAGGATCGGTGTCGAGGTTTGGGTCGAATACCTGGTAGGGTGTAGAGGAGATTCGGTAACCTGTCAGGTTTCAGATTAACAGCATCCCTCTCCACCCACCACCAATTCCCATCAACTCAGATCAACAGCACAAATAATTCTCACAGGGAACGCTTTAAATCTTTGGCATATGAACTGCGAATAGGTTTTACTTCAGCCTCGACTTCGCCTACACGTAAGACGGTTGCACCTGTAATGCATATTGTTAACCATTATCAGCGACACAATGTCCTTCTCAGGAGAAGCAACCCACGGTCCTTACCGGAAGAGAAGCCATTGTCCTTGCCGGAAGAAAAAGGAATGACGGATCCCTCAGCAATTACTCTCTTTGCGTGTCAATGTTTGAGGCAGAACGTCCTTCAGCTGGTTCAAGCAGGCACCATGTTGCGACACGTTTTCTCACTCCGACACGACGTTACTGGAGTGACAATCCGTGTCAAATTTGTTGTTCTGCAAACACGATTTGTCACTCACTCCGACACCACGATTTGTCACTCCGACACCACGATTTGTCACTGTGACACAATTTGTCACTCCGACACGACGATTTGTCACTGTGACACAATTAGTAACCGCGGAATGAGAAATTGTGCTGAAAGGTTTACTTGGAACATGATTTGTCACACCTTCACGTGTGTGTGTGTGTGTGTGTGTGTGTGTGTGTGTGTGTGTACTTTATTATCCCCGCCTCACTCATTGCTTAAACTGAAACCATTGTGACACACGTTTGATGGAATGACTGCTATGTTTCACTGATGGAGGCATAGTGTTGCAAGGCAAGTTCCAAAGAATTGTTTGGATAGAGGAAAAACCGAGGAGTTATAAAGTTTAGTTTTGTGGGATGAGTACATGCCTCCAGGCGAACAAAGCTTGTGGCAAGGATCCACAGGTGAGACCAAAGAAGGAAGAAATGGTTCAAGACTTGGTGGGGTATTTTCATTTTTGTCCTGATCAAGTTAAAATGTCCTGATTCTTTAGATCAACTTTGGTTTCTGTAGTAGCCCACCACGAACAGCTGCGGGTACAATTCCGACCGTATCAAGATTTACATCTTCTAATTCTTCCGCTAATTTAATTGTACAGTTATACCAAAAATAATGTATGCATAATCAAAAGTGGTCAAACGAAAGATTCATACCTATTTTTTAGTAACTGTCTTGTAAACCGATGCTTGTAGGAACGAAAGCAAGCAATCAAAATAGAACCTTTTCCCTGTACGGATTTCATGTGGGCATACCAAATGCCATGTAGGATTGAACCGATATGTCTGTGGTTTTCTGGATCTTTGACAATGCGACGATCAGTGTTTGACAGTAGAAAAGAAAAAGAACCATTTATTCCAGTAACAATTGATCAACAGTCCGTGGAAGTAGTGTCTAATTTTAAGTACCTGGGTACAGTTGTAGACTCAAAACTCAGTGTTGATGATAACGTAATCTACGTGTACAAGAAAGCACGGCAGCGCTTGTACTTGTTGAGGAAGCTCCGGAGCTTCAGAGTCGGCAACCATATGTCCTTGAGTCTGTGTATCGCTGTCTTGTTGAGATCGTTCTCTCTTTCAGCATAGTAACCTGGTATGGACATCTGTCAGTTAAAAACAGAGCACGGCTGGCATGAGTCGTCAACATGGCTAGCAAAATTACAGGAGCTGAACAAAAGCAACTGATTTTCTGCAGACAGAAAGATGGTACAGGTCACACGACCTGTACCATCTTTCTGTCTGCAGAAAATCAGTCTCTATTCTTCATGACAAAACATATCGTCTACATTTTTGCTTTCAGCATCTGCCGTCGGGTCGACGACTGAAAGTGCCACTGGCAAAAAATGAATGTTCAAAAAAATAATCTTTTATAGCCACTTGCTTCAGTTTTAAATGCAGAATTTTAGAATTTTAATATGTTTCAAGCGATAAAGCGTGTGTGTGTGTGTGTGTGTGTGTGTGTGTGTGTGTGTGTGTGTGTGTGTGTGTGTGTAGTGTGGGTGTGTGTGTGTGTGTTGTGTGGATGAATATGTGTGTGTTGTGTGTGTGTGTGTGTGTGTTGTGTGTGTGTGGTGTGTGTGGTGTGTTGTGTGGTGCGTGTGGTGTGTGTGTGTGTATGTGTGTGTGTGTGTGTGTGTGTGTGTATGTGTGCGTGCGTGCGGGTGCGTGTGCGTGAGTGTATATGTGTGTGTATGTCTGTGCATGCGTGCGTGCGTGTGTGTGTGTGTGTGTGTGAGTGTGTGCGTGTGTGCGTGTGTGTGTGTGTGTGTGTGGTGTGTGTGTGTGTGTGTGTGTGCGTGCGGTCGGGTTCGTGTGCGTGAGTGTGCGTGTGTGCGTGCGTGCGTGCGTGCGTGTGTGTGTGTGTGTGTGTGCACGCGTGTGCGTGTGCGCGCGTGTGCGGATGCACGAGTGTCCTGAACATTACACATGTCTTTGCTGGTGTATGTCAG
>JABMCL010000944.1:7500-14686 GCA_018857735.1 Alviniconcha marisindica
AATGTTAAAGCAGCTGGAGCATAATATTACAGGAAAACCACGGGAATTTAATTCCCTTGATATCTCCGAAAGAAAACTTAAAATATAACTTCAAAATCATTTTCAACAAAATGTAACAGCTGAAAAAGACGCTCGAAACAAAAGTCAACCAGCGCCATTGATTAAAAAATGACCTGGCAGTCTACGCGTTCTAGCAACCTTAACAGACTTCAGTGAGGAAATCGGATCACACGAATCATTCTTTCAACGTGCCGACAAAGATTCTGCAAGTAGATATTTACCTCACTACAGTTTATTCCAGCCACAGGAAACAGCGGCCAGGTGTGGGAGGTCAGTAACTAAGTTAGCAAACTGGGAGCATACAACAGTGAAACAGACATGATAGGCTTTGACTAATACGAGTGTGAGAATTCGAAAACATAATTATTCGACTTAGCGGAAGTGAGACTTGAACGTGTTTTGACTGATCTGTTGTAATAGTGTAGACATCGTCAGTGCCGGAGGGGAATCCTAAATGGCGCCGCTGGTGGATCAGTGATTTAGAACAGCATCAGTTGTGGCTGCAGAGCCGTATGCGGGAGTGGCAGTTATGGTCTTTATCGCACTGTGCAAAACAAAGCCGTACACTTTGGCCCCCACATCTGGAACAATCTCCCCCAAGACATCAGGCACTCTGCTCCTCTCTCTTCCTTCAAAAGCAAACACAAGGCATTTCTCTTCTCAGATTATTTCAGCTAAGCAACATTGTCCATCACCCCTATCAGTCTGTATAATGTGTGTGTGTGTGTGTGTGTGTGTGTGTGTGTGTGTGTGTGTGTGTGTGTGTGTGTGTGTGTGTGTGTGTGTGCGTGCATCTTTTGCATCGTTACGCTTGAACCCTTGTCTACATTATGTGTCAGGTTTTTTTTAGTTTTTTTTTGGGGGGGGTTCTTTTCTTTCTTTCTTTTTCTTTTCTTTTTCTTGTATACATTTTTATTGCTAATAACATTTCCATCTCGATGTACATTATGTGTGTTATACTATGCTTGTTCAGCGCTTTGAGCCGCAGGGTAGGCGCTTTACAAATTTCCATTCTTATTATTATTATTATTATTATTATGTGGGAGTGGCAGCTATAGTCTCTATGGGAACGTCGATGCTGGCTCGTCTGCCTGGGGATGCGATTTTCGGCGTGCTCTCTTGGTGGCGGATTCCCAACGTGCCTGTTGATCTCGGTGTCAAGGGAGAGGTTGTCAGTTAATGTCGAGCCCCAGAACACAAACTCGTGCACGGCTTCCAGCTCGTGGTCCGCAGTGTTGACGGATGGTGCCGCTGGACGTCCTCATCCTTCATCTGCGTCTTTTGAGCTGTGTAATAGTCATTGTGTGCAGCTTTGGTCGGGAAATCAACAAACTTCCACTCACGTAAAGTTCCACTTTAGCGTTAGTGGTTTAGGCGTGTTCGACTTTATAAATATCAGGTCCTACAGTTGCTGCCTATTCCATCGCGCTCCGTCGCGTTGTTTTGCCTTTCTTCTTTCTGCCGAACAACGCCCACAATGTCTCCCTGTAGCGAGACCCCATGGCGTAGTACACACAGATGTTGAAGGAGGAATTAACGTTCATACAGATCTCCAAAATCCAAATTCCGCTTAAGTAGAAGTTCTGGTTACGACGTCCAATGTCCATCTCTGGGAAAACAAAGCAGGCCAGGCGGAAAACGACGTGAGGAGAAATAAACACGATGAACAACACAGCGATACCGATCAACATCTTGGTCAGCGCCACCTCCTGGGGAGAGATTGACAACGACGACGACGACGACGAATGGCCGCTTGCTGAAGAGGTCCCTGCTCGCCACGCTGCAGCCTGGCGAATTTTTAACGACGTTATTATCGTCGTTGTTGTCACCACGGTTACCACCACTGAGGGTATGCCAATGCCGAAGACAAAAGTGTCAAGGAACAAGGGAACTTCTTTACCCTGTCGGAAATTACCGTCAGCGGATACGTCTGCGTTAATGGCAGTTGCAGTTATTACGTCAAAAAGGCACCCCACACGATACCGCATGTGCACGACAAAGTAAAGCGCTACCACAACAACATACACCACAATTATGATGGCAGCCATGGTCCTAGTCCGGAGCAGAGTCTGGAACCGTAGCGGCTTGAGGACACACAGGCACCGCTCTGTGGCGATGATGGCCGACAGGATCTGGGAAACCCAGTTGAACCCGTGGAAACCCCCAAGGTTGTTGTTGAGCACAAATTTGAACACGGGGCCGTATATTTCTCCGGTGGTAAACTGCAAACCCGTCTGCTGGCCGAGGACAAGTATTAGATGAACCCAGTCAAGCAAGTCAGCCAGCGACAAGGCGAACAGACACAGGTTGACACGCTCCTTCAGGCCCTGTTTGTAGAACACTAGCATGTTGATCACGTTAGCTGGTCCACCAATCAGGAATAAGATTGGCAATAACACATATCGGATTTTTCGTACAATGTCCTCAAATTTAACACTGACGATGTTGTCAGGGTTATCCCACGGCAGATACTCCATCATATCAAACCTGACTGGGACACATCCTTCAGGGACAGACACGTTCCACGTTATATTTAGGCCTACTGCAGTCCCGGCGATTGTGGCGTTGTGGTCTGAGCTGGTGGTGTTGCCTGTAACAAGATGTTCTGTGGTTCTACTCCACAAGATGTCGCTAACAGCTGCTGCCATTTGGTACGTTTTGACTGCAGCCACTTCGGTTGTGTAGCCTTCAGGTGCAAGGAAATATATGTGGAACAGTTGTATCTCTATTACACTACTCGTCTGGTCTTCATCATCTCAAAGCTCCATGATCACTGAGTTCACAACGCTTTTATAGCATTCGAATAGCTATTAAGACTTTTGATGCATTCATTTTCATTTTGTGTCTACAGTCTGGCATTAGGTGCAGTTACATTTTCAAAAAAAACTAAAACAAAACAACTGTCGGCCATAATTATTAATTTACAATTCGTTTTATTACTCTTTTTTTTATATTATTCATTGTTTAAAGCTACTGTAAACATGCACAGTTAATCCCTTCAGTAGCACTGTTACAACAAATAAACACCAGCCACCCCCTCCCCCTACACACGCACATGCGCAAGGGCACAAACATACATACACACGCACACATGCGCAGTATTCACACACACACACACACACACACACACACACACACACACACACACACACACACACACACACACACACACACACACACACCACACACACAAGACAAAACCAACAAGCGAAAACACACACACACACGCACACACACAACACACACACACACACACACACACACACACACACACACACACACACACACACACACACACACCACAACCACAGAAACAACAAAATCCAACAAGCGAAGAACAAACACACACACACAACACACACACACACACACACACACACACACACACACACACACACACACACACACACACACACACACACACACACACACACACAGGGTAAGGTAAAGGAAACTAAAAAAATCAACAAACGAACAGACACACACACACACACACACACACACACACACACACACACACACACACACACACACACACACACAGGGTAAGGTAAAAGCAACTAAAAAATCAACAAGCGAACACACACACACACACACACACACAAACACGCAGCACGCACGCACGCACACGCGGTGGGGGTGGGTGCAAACGTATGTGTTAAATGAAATCTTGGAAGTGTGCTCCGGACAGAACTAATCAGAGAGTAATTAACTTATTCTTTCTTCTTGTTCTTTTTTTCTTTTCCTCCCTGACTTTTATGTCGGGATAAACATTTAATTGGCACTTGCGTTTTCAACCCGCTGCTTTATGATCTTTTTTAAGGAGGCTAGAGCTGGTAAAAGGTTTTTCTGCTGAAGAAATAGCTATTATTATCATGATTTAGTATTATTGTTATTATTATTACTCTAACGACAACCAATAGCTATATACTGACTGCGACACGTTACTGCAAAGCTCTTATTCTAACGACTTATTATTCTAATGACAAGCGGTACCTATATACTGACTGCGACACGTTACTGCAAAGCACTTGGCATATTGGCAATTGGCAGTGAACAATTCCAAAGCGGCAGATGAGTTCCTAGCGACAATGGCCGAGTTAGAGTTCAGTGTTGCTTTACGTGCACAGAGATGGTAAGGACTGTTATGGACGGGGAGACCAGGACGACCACCTCGACTTTCACACAGCTCCTGAGCCCTGAACAATGGCCGGCGTTGTGGACAGGTTTTACAGCTGGGCTGGAAACGTGTCTGCCGGACAGTTACTGATAGCTGAACTCGCTGTATATAACTGACCACCACCACCCACGAGACACTTAACCGTTGGCCGTTTGCTGGGAAAGAAAACAAGATTCTCTGCTGTTGTCCTCGCTTCCTTTCGGATCTGGTGCACCTAATAGCTTTCAGTTTTGTGAAGGCAGTCGGCTTTTCTTCTCTTTTCTACTTCATTGTATTTTCCCCCTTGTCTTTCTCTGTTTGAAGATCACTCACACAACACAATGTCGTAACAATTAAATTATTCCCTTTTTTTTTTCCTTACTAATTCAACAGCTCTTCAACAAATAAAGAAAATGTCGTTCAATGATAGGATCTAAACACCGGTATTTACCATTGAGGCTTATAGTTTCTTGTCTATGATGAAGCATCGTTTTCGGGGACAGTTTTCAGTAAGAGCTTTCACTATTACTTCTCCTTGCAAAATACTTTCGAACTTTCTCCATTCAGCGGCTCATAGCCGTAATCATCCGATTCACGCGTTTTCCTCAGCTTTCGGGCGTGCTCAGTCATTTGTGGTCTGTGACTGACCTCGTCAAACCTCGTTCGATCTTGTTGACTTCACCTGACCCCAATTCCTTTGGAACGGTCCATTGTCTGTGCTGACCTAGTCCACTTCCGCCTTCTTCATCCAGTCGTCACAGTGTGTGAGTACATTTTGCTTTACGCCCACAGAAGTGAGATGGGTTATTAGGGACGGGGACGGGGGGCGGGGGGGGGGAGGACGAAAGACTGAAGGGTCGACCGCGGATATCGCCCGAAAAAGACCGGAGAGACCGTGGACCGCCGCCAGAACAATGGAAGTGTTAAGGCGGTGTCCCCTCGCCATTGCGCAGCGACTAGTGCACTGCGCAATTGCTGTTTCAACTGCCGTACTGGGCAGAGTCACAAGGACAATGTCCGTTGCACTGCTGTTGAGGAACAACTCGAAGTGAAATAAGTCCAACTTTCGCAGCCCGGCTCCACCTCCCTACTCTTTAACCCAGGACTGGTTGACTGGGCTCAAAGCACCAACTAACTAACTAAATAAGCTCCCTACTCATGATTTCTTCTGGGCTAACTTGAAGGTCCAGCTCCACCTCCCTCCTCTTGATCTTTTGATCTCGCCTGGAACCTTGAAAAGTCGTCACGGTGTCCTTAGCCCTGATATAACCCTATGTGGTTGACTGCACTCAAGGTACCAGCTAACTCACTAACTCATGACGTCGGCCTCTGTCTGGATGTCTGTATCCGTGAGCGTTTTCACACAGTACGTTGTTTCCACTCCCGTTTTCACACGCTACGGCACGCTGATGCACTGTTTCCACTCCTGTTTTCACACAGTACACGCTGATGCACTGTTTCCACTCCCGTTTTCTCACGCAACGGCACGCTGATGCACTGTTTCCACTCACGTTTTCACACAGATGGCATGCTGTTGCATTGTTTCCACTCACGTTTTCACACAAAAGGCACGTCTCCACTCCCAGACGGCCCAGCGGAACAGCGATGGAATGGAACCAGGAAAGAAAGGAAAACCCAGTGTTCCCGTGCGTCCCTCCGCTCCTCGGATTGGCGAGGAAATTCGTGAAGCGAAAGTATTTCTTCGCCAAGCTGAGAACGCGGCCAACCGTACGAAAGTGACCGTGTACAGAGAGACAGTACCTGGAGTTAACGTCCTGTTAACCGCACAGGGACACCTCAGGACAATCCAACTCCGTCATAAGCACATGCACATTTCAATACTCTTTTCATATGTAAACCGAAATATCTGAAACAACAATGACTGCTAGTGTTCTAAACCAAGATCCAAACACCCAAACAACATAACAAAACAGCTCGACCAAAAGCAGGTAAGTATCCTACATCTCATTTTTCACTGTTTAACTGTTGTTTGAGTTGTTTTGTAGCACACAAAAAACGGGGCTTAACCCGAAAATTGGCATGTTGTGCTTTGTCATAATAAATAGCGTTCTTTTTAATCTTTTATGTGTTTGGATCATATTATATAAACCCTTTCAATAAACCCAAGTCAATCCACAAAACCAATCCCTACACAAACAGAAAACAAAAACATACATACACAAATATCAAACAGATATTTCCGAGGGTTTAGTGCCTTCAGTATCAGCCCTGTTAAAGGAGCACATAACGCTAGGACTCACTGGTATCGTCGACCATTCCGCCTAAGTTATCGACACCAGATTAAAGAAAAGAAAAAAGGAATGGACAGAAACAAACAAAATAAAGTTATGTATTAATGCATAATGGCAAATACCAATGCCATAGGGCAGCGAGATCTTTATGAAACAATGTACCTTATTAGCTGAAGGGTCTCCATAGTTGGGCAATAAAGAATATTATGTAACAAACCACCTGAATGTTTCTCTGCTTGTTTACAGTTTAACAGATAACATTATGTAACAAACCACTTGAATGTACCTCTGCTTGTCTTACAGTTTAACAGACAAAGAACATTATGTAGCAAACCACCTAAATGTACCTCTGCTTCTTTTACAGTCTAACAGAAAAAGAATATTATGTAACAAACCACCTGAATGTTCTTCTGCTTGTTTGACAGTTTAACAGACAACGAACATTATGTAACAAACTACCTGAATGTATCTCTGCTTATTTACAGTTTAACAGACGACTTGTTGGGCAAGAAAGCCTGCCGAAATTAGCTAACAGCGATTTTTGTGCAGCCAAAACTCCAAACGAGGTTAGCTTTTTGCCGGTCGGTTTCATGCACGATAAAATCGCCAATCTTTGCAGATAACTCGATTCTTGCTCTGACCCTGTGACCTATGAACCTTTCCAGGGCACTCCTCTTACTTCTTTTCCTCCGGTGTCTGAAACTTTCACACACAA
>JABMCL010000421.1:0-5000 GCA_018857735.1 Alviniconcha marisindica
TTTTCACAGTTAAGATAAGGAACGAAGACATTCTGTTTTTACAGTTAGCTTAGATTGCAAAGACAAGTATTTGATATTTTTAACTTAATGACCGAATACAGGTATTTTACAGTTAACATAAAGAGCAAAGACAGTTGTTTCACAGAATAAAAAGACCGAGCGAAGAAAATCGCTGAACACACCTGAGCAATAAAAACAAAGGTAGAACATACATGTAAGCGATGAACACACCTGAGCAATAAAAACAAAGGTAGAACATACATGTAAGCGCTGAACACACCTGAGCAATAAAAACAAAGGTAGAACATACATGTAAGCGATGAACACACCTGAGCAATAAAAACAAAGGTAGAACATACATGTAAGCGATGAACACACCTGAGCAATAAAAACAAAGGTAGAACATACATGTAAGCGATGAACACACCTGAGCAATAAAAACAAAGGTAGAACATACATGTAAGCGATGAACACACCTGAGCAATAAAAACAAAGGTAGAACATACATGTAAGCGATGAACACACCTGAGCAATAAAAACAAAGGTAGAACATACATGTAAGCGATGAACACACCTGAGCAATAAAAACAAAGGTAGAACATACATGTAAGCGATGAACACATGCAGTGAACCCTCGCGGTGGGGTACTGTGGACGCCGCAATTCAGGTCCCCTCGGCTGCGAACCCACAACGGACGCTTTTCTCCCTGTCAAAGCCTAGAGTAGGTCCGAACGTAGCCTCGCATGCTTTGCCCACTGCTGTAACTATTTTCCTTGTCCTAATTTCTACCTTCTCAGACCATTCACCTTCATTTGTTTGAAATCCTCCCGTTTTTCTCTGTCGCCCTGCTCTTCGTCACGGGTTGATGCCGGTTTAGCGAATGTCCGCAGACTATAAATAGGCTCCAGAAAATGTGAGATTGCTTAGTTGTAACAGTAAATCGGACATGCGATTTTGATTTTAAGAAGTTTTTCGCCTCGGTAGAGAATTTTTTGCGTGTCGGGGAAAATGCCTTGCAACTGATTGTTTTTGACTACCAGCATTCTGAAATATGATCCAAACGCACCAAAGATGACAAAGAACGCTGATTGTAATCAGACAACACAAAACATGCGGCAGTGTTCAGGGTACACCCCACCTTTCAAGCAACAGACAGATACACGAGGATAAATGAGCGTTAAGAGCTCCTTTCAGAAAGGGCACATTATAAATGTAAGTTATTATTAAATGAAAATGGTCTGCTTGTCCTGTTTCAGTTATAGGTGCTGGAGCGTGATCTACCACAGCAGGAATAATTTCGCGGCATACTTATGTCATACGGAAAAGAATGAAGACAGTCGTATGACACAGTATTTTATATCTTCGATGGCCGTGCATGTTTGTCATGTAGCACACACATTTACACATGTTGTATTCCACTGATTCTGATTCTTCTTCTTTGCAAGGATCGCGGCTGGTTGCATCGTGGGCTAGGCTGAATCGTGGCCACTTTATGTTACATTTTGTTGCGGGATATTAAAGGAACTAGTCTGCCTAGGCAAAACGTCTCATTTGCTTGTAGCAGGAGAGATCTGCGATTGAACGTGCCATTGATTTTATAAAGATTTTGTGAGGTGACCTTTTTGCAGGTCATCATTAACACATGTTTCATGAGCTCAGTACTGTGTTGTGTGCTCTTTTCCTTCGAGGCATTTTGACGTCACCACGCAATGGATAGTACGCTAGGAATCTGTACTGTGTACTGGTCACCACGAAAAAAATGCACGCGTGTTGGAATTATTTTTGTGATCGATTGTTTTTATGTTCTTGGAGTTAACTTTTGATGAAGTTATAGAAAAATCTAAGTCCACAAGAGAAGGTGTGGCCTATTGTTTTACCCCCAATTTATTCTTAAAACTTAATAATTAGTAATTGTTTGGGAAAATTAGAATTGAATTAAAATGGCTTTATCACCAAATCTGAGAAGGCTAGTTCCTTTAATCAAGTAGCCTGCGTGTACATGTAGTCCATACGTACCCCAGCAAGTCTTGTCTTGAATCTTGGGACTGCTTGTGATGTAAATGCTTTCTACTTTGTCTTTACGTTCTGCTGGTTCAGGTTTTCTGCATGTCGTTTATTTTTCTCCCCAGAGCAGAAGTCGAACGAAGCGACTGCCTGGACTTAAGTTGCGCGACACAACGTTCGCCCCGTGCAGGTGAGTCGGATGCAGGTGTTGTTGCTTTCGCCTCCGGCTCCAAGCCCGTTCTTAACTGGGCGAATGCTTGTTCGCCGAACATACTTCGGACAGTTCGACGAACTATGATTCGTTTCTTAATTGAACTTTTAGTTCGCCGAACATGGTTCGGACAGTCCAAACTTTACTTCGTTCTCAATTGGCTTGTAATGAGATGCAAGCTTCGGCCCGAACTTGCGGCAGACGCGCAGCAGACAGCATGATCGAAAATGTAGGCTAAAGTCAAGTCATGTCAAGTCAATATACTTTCATCATCCCTCACAGGGTAATTCAACTAACTACTATCTCATTCTGGGTTTCCGAGACAAGGCTGTGCCTCCCACAAGTCAACAAATAAACAAATTCCCTCCGAAGCGAGTGAAGAACCTAGCTACACCGTCATCCATTTTATTTTTATTTTTCTTCATCCACAGGAGAGCTCTGCTCTCAGCTAATCAGAGGTAATGATCGTCGAATAGGGCGAATGTTCCCAGAACATGTTGAGCGAAGCTTTTTGGACCCCGAATATAGCTTCGACGAATACTTCCAACTAGGTTCGCGAACAAACATTCGCCCAATGAAGAACGGGCTTTAGTTCCAACACGCTATGCCGATGTTCGGGAACGGCCATGTGCGCTGCGTCCCGTTCCTAGAAGTGCATGTTGACAAGTGCTTGTTTGTTGGTGAGCGAAAACAGAGTCGAAGGCGTTTGCGTGCGCTCTTGTGTGTGTGTGTGTGTGTGTGTGTGTGTGTGTGTGTGTGTGTGTGTGTGTGTGTGTGTGTGTGTGTGTGTGTGATAGGCTGTGACCCTATCTCATTTGATTGCTACGCATTGTTGACAACATGACTCAGTACGTGGGAATGGATGGAGTAAGTCCAGGAGCGTGTGGCGAGCTCCCGAACGCCCATGATATGTTGATACGCATGAGAGTATGAGGGAGAGTATGTACACAACATGGCTGTTTGACTGACGGGCTGGCAAAGCAATGGCAGCATCTTACCCCGTCCTTGACAAAATGAGGACTAGCTGCATGGACAGGAGTCACTCAAGTTTACAAATACTTCTTCAGATACGACTCTGTGTGTGTGTGTGTGTGTGTGTGTGTGTGTGTGTGTGTGTGTGTGTGTGTGTGTGTGTGTGTGTGTGTGTGTGTGTGTGTGCATTTAATATTTGTTGTCAAAATTTGCTCTAATCACCCATAATTATACATTATTAACTTCTTCTTCTTCTTCTTGAAAGGTGCAGCAGAAGATTTTTGTTTTTATCCGCTGCCAAAGCACCGAAGTGTGTGACGCCATCTTATCAACATTAGTGCCCTAATTCCTTTTAATTTCAGGGAAAGTGAATTCGGTCGGTTTGTATGTATCTACAGTAAAGTAGAATACAACAATGTGTATTAATAATTAAAAAAGAAATTCAGTTGTCTGCCTTGGACAAAAAATAAACAAGTAAATAACAAGTAAATCATCACTTTTACAGTTTTACTCTGGAATAACAACTTCAGTAACACTTCTACACAGTTACACTCACTGTGGTGCCCGTATCGTTCACACAAATGCTGTCGCATCCTGAATTTAATCTGAAATAGCACAACACACACACACACACACACACACACACACACACACACACACACACACACACACACACACACACACACAGACACACACGCACGCACACACGCGCACACATGCACACACACGCACAGACACACGCACGCTTACACACGGACACGCACACACGCAAGCACGCACGCACGCACACACACACACACACACACACACACACACACACACACACACACACACACACACACACACACACACTCAGTCGCATCTTCTCAAAACTACATCCATCCAGACCGAAAAGTACTTAACTATATATCCAAACTCGTGCCTTCCGAAAAAAATCGCGTACATCATCACAAATTATGAGTAAAAGTAGGAAATTTAAAGGAGTTCAAGACATAATTATGGCACTAGCAATTAAACGTAAATGGAAAAAATTCACACACCCCTCCTCCCGGACACACCCACTCACGTAAACGTGCAAAGCACGTGCACACTGTCAGCAGTATGTACATTTAAACACAGTCCTGTGTTCATTACTATATAGGAAGAAACGTCCCCTGCCTTGTATTCCATGTAAACTGCTAAAGTTTATTGTTATTCCAGACGTTAAATCAACCAAAGATGAGAACTGGTGTATTAACGCCACCTACCTGGTATTCCACGTAAACTGTTTGGGTTGTTTCTTCGTGCAGGTGATAAACACAGTGATGACGGAAAATGGAACACTAACGCCACCTACCTGATACTCCACGTAAACTGTTTGGGTTGATTCTTGTAGCAGACGAACACGAGAAATGGAATACTAACGCCACCTACCTGGTACTCCACGTAAACTGTTTGGGTTGATTCTTGTTGCAGATGACAAAAAGGAAGAGACGTTGAGCGTCGCAGCGAAGGCGGCCATTGCTGTCTCTGTGGTTGCTCCAGCCTTACTTGGGTTGTGTTTGTTGCCGCAAAAATTAGGCTTCATCTGCGACCTTTTCTCTACGCAGATATTTACGTCCAAAAGAGACAGTGTATCGGAGGGGACTAAATCAGAGGCTGATTCAGAGACCAGCGACACACTCTCTGGTGTTTCATTGTCAGGGGAAGATTCTGCGGTCAAGTAGTTTCTGGGTTCCATCACAAACGACTGACACACAGAAAGAAAAAAAGAAAAAAACAGCAACGTAAACGCAATGAATTCAAATCATATATGTATATAATATGATTCTAA
>JABMCL010000421.1:7500-14161 GCA_018857735.1 Alviniconcha marisindica
AGGCGTGGACAGAGACACACAGATACAGAGAGACGGGGATATACAGAGACACATGGACACAGACAGACATGAACATAGGTACAGAGAGACAGGGACATACATAAACACATGGACACAGACATATAGGGACATACAGAGACACATAGATACAGAGAGAAGGGGAAATGCAGAGACACATAAATACAGACAGGGACATACAGAGACACCGAGATACAGAGAGACAGGGACATATAGAGACACATAGACACAGGCAGACATGGACAGACACACATAGATACAGAGAGAGTAGTAGTAGTAATTGGATTTTAATGCACTGTCAACCACACAGGGTCACCTCAAGACAGTCAAACTCAGGTCATAAGCAAATACACATTTCTAAACTCTTCTTTATATATATATATATATATATATATATATATATATATATATATTATATATATATATATATATATATATATATATATATATATATATATATATATATATTAAATTCTCTGTCAAGTCAATCTAAAAAGCCAATCACTTCGCAAACAAAACATACATACACAAACATCCGGGGACATACAGAGACACATGGATACAGAGAGAGACGGGTGTATATATATATCTACAGAGAGAGACACACATATATAGAGAGACGGGGATATATAGAGACACATGGAGACAGACAGACAGACAGACAGACAAACAGACAGGGATATACAGAGACACAAAGATACAGACGGGAACATGAGAGACACATGGACACAGACAGACATGGACTTGCAGAGACACATAGATACAGACACGGACATACAGAGACACATAGATACAGACACGGACATACAGAGACATAGATACAGAGAGACGGGGACACAGAGAGACACATAGATACAGAGAGACGGGGACACAGAGAGACGCATAGATACAGAGAGACGGGGACATAGAGAGACACGTATACAGAGAGACAGGAACATAGAGACATACAAATACATATAGACGGGGACATCCAGAGACACACATACAGAGAGACGGGGACATCCAGAGACACACATACAGAGAGACGGGGACAACCAGAGACACACATACAGAGAGACGGGGACAACCAGAGACACACATACAGAGAGACGGGGACAACCAGAGACACACATACAGAGAGACGGGGACAACCAGAGACACACATACAGAGAGACGGGGACAACCAGAGACACACATACAGAGAGACAGGGACATCCAGAGACACACATACAGAGAGACGGGGATATCCAGAGACACATAGATACAGAGAGATGGGGAAATCCAGAGACACAGACAGACATGGACAGAGACACATAGATACATAGAGACACGGGAAAAGATAGAAACACATGGACAAAGACAGACATGGACATACAGAGATACATGGACACAGACAGACATGGACGGACAGAGACACATAGATACAGAGAGACGGGGACATACAGAGACACATAGATACAAAGAGACAGGGATAGACAGAGACGCATAGATACAAAGAGAAAGGGACAGACAGAGACACATGGACACAGACCGACATGGATAGACAGAGACATGTGGACACAGAGAGACATGGACATACAGAGACACACAGATACAAAGAGACGGGATATTAGCCGAGACTCTCAAAAAGTACGGAAACCCCGACCATTGCGGCCGTAGCTCTAAAGAATCAACACACAAGGGAGTTAATTAACACTCGAAATACGTAACACAAGTACAACAACAAAGACCTGAGTCGCCTACGGTAACTCTTCTTCTTCTTCCTGTGAAGCGACCACGATCATCATGTTGATTGTTCTGTCACTTTACGGAGGGTCAGCAGCGCAAAAAAAAAAAAAAAAAATGAAGAAGAAAAAAATGTGTCGATTGTCTTGGCCTCAATGACTTCCTGGGCAGTTCATTCCAGTCTCTGATGGTTCTCGGCAGGAATGAGTATACTGCTGGTACTGGGTTCTGCAGTATGGCTGCCAGAACTGCTGGTTGTGTCTTCATCGTTGACGTGGGGGTGGTGTTTGGAGCTTGTTCTTAATTCCATCAGTGGCAATGATGTTGTGGATTCTGTACAGCATTGCCAGCCGAGCTGTCTTTCTTCGGTCTCTAATGGAGGTCCACTTTCACTCTGACCTAGCTGGCATGCGTGTAAATTACAAGGTACATAAACTCCAAAAGAGGCACATCCTCAAATAAAAAGCAGCAACATATTATTGAACCTCTGGTGGCGTTTATGTACCTTTATGTACACGAATACCAGGTGAGATTTACCGTAAGCGACTCAGGTCTTTTTTGTTGTACTTGCGTTACGTATTTCGAGCGCTAATTAACTCCCTTGTGTGCTGATTCTGCACGAGCGCTCTGGACCTCGTTCTGTTTTAGATTCGTAGCTCTAAAGATTAGTGTATCCTATGAGCTACCGGGAACCAGACTGGAAAACTACGACATTCTGTTTTGACGTCATCAGCTTCCTTTCTTCTTCTTCTTCTTCTTCTTCTTCTTTCATTGACGTCCACAATCACTGTAGTGAAGGTTCTGATGTGTACAACCTATCGCTCCATTTGCACTTGCGGTCTACACACAGACCGTTACTAGTGTGTGTGTGTTTTGGAAGGGTTGCTGACCACATCACGATCCTGAAGAATTTCCTCGGCGGAGACGAGCTTGAACTTCAAGTTGAAGGAGAAAGAGTCACCCTAAAATGACAGTAATGGCCAGCTTTGTGGCCAGTGGTCATTAACGGAAGAAGAAGAAAAAGAAGAGTCTTATGGCGACGACGCTCGACCTCCTTTAGTTTTAGACACCTTTGTCTCCACGCAGGCGGATGAAATGATTCGCTGTACCGCCATCTTATTTGACACCGGAGTGCTCCTCCATCCGCTGAAACCTCCCAGATGTGAGTTCCTCTGCTTTTGCTTTTTCCTGCTCACTCAGTTTGCTTCTGACTTTACGTGTGCTCTAACGTGTTCTCTTTGCTCTGTCGTGCTGATATCGCCCACTAGGTTAACTAAAAGGTCTTACTCTTAGCCTAAATGCACCCGATTATCAAATCACGTATCATGTTCTTTTCCAGTTTGGAGTTTTTTCCTTGCTATGGCCTTCTTCTGGACTGACCGTTAATAATCCAGACTCGAGAATCATCCGTCCGGCAACGATCTGCATACTCACCGTCCTCCACTCCGCGAGAACTATCACCGTAAAATGATGGAGCCGTTTACAATGATGAAGAGTCCAGGGCTGAGCGGGAAGATGGAGGATCGAGTTTACAGACCGTATTCGGACGGATGACAATCGCCTTCGGCACTGTTCGAGACATGGACGTGCCTAGGTCCCTGGCGGCCGACATAGGTCCCAGGCCTACAATTGTATTCTCTCTCTCTCTCTCTCTCCTCTCTCTCTCTCTCTCTCTCTCCTCTCTCTCTCTCTCTCTCTCTCTCTCTCTCACACACACACACACACACACACACACACACACACACATACACACATCACAGTTTCTCTGGCTGCAATCAACCGGAGAAATCTGGCAACGTTTCTCATCTTCCTGAAATTATTCATTAACTCAGTCTTTTATTTCTGATGTAAAAGCATCAAGTAAGTAACTTAGTGTTTACGCCCAGTCAGCCACTGCGGTTATATGAGGGCGAGTTGTAAAAGCATGGATGACACATAATCAACTGCAGTTAAACAATGATAAAATGGAAGCGAATCTGACTGCAACAAAGACGATTCTCAACACTGACTCTGTTCCAAAGTCCAAAAACCTGGAAGGCTCTGACATCAAACTTGCGAACACAGTTGGCAACCTAGGTGTCTGTCTTGGTTCTACACTCTCCTTCCAACATCAACTCTCCTCCGTTTGTCGTATTTGCTATTTGGAACTCAGCAACTGCAACTGTCTCAGCAACTGCCGTGACGTTTTCAGCCAACCTAAAGAAAATTTGACTGCCTTGATGTTTTCAGCCAAACTAAAGATAATGAAACTGCCATGACATTTTGAGCCATCCTAAAGCTAAGACTGCCTTGACGTTTTCAGGCAACCTAAAGCTAAGACTGCTTTGACGTTTTCAGACAACCTAAAGCTATGAATGCCTTGACGTTTTCAGACAACCTAAAGCTAAAAGTTAAACTGCCTTAACGTTTTCAGACAACCTAAAGCTAAGACTGCCTTGACGTTTTCAGACAACCTAAAGCTAAGACTGCCTTGACGTTTTCAGACAACCTAAAGCTAAGACTGCCTTGACGTTTTCAGCCAGAAGGGAACGTCGGGGTAGCGATCAAACGGCGGTGACTGGGCCCGGCGAGACGTACGGAGAGAGCGAGCCACGTGTGTACATCCGTGACGTTCGGCACACAGCCAAAGGTCTCAACTCGTCACGCAAGATGACGCAACATCAGAACCCGGAGCACCTTTCCTTACAGGCCTAAGTCGAGCGAAAAGAGGTAACGAGACTGTCTGTCAGTTTTTTACAGCTCATTCCCACTCAGCCCCCCCCCCCAACCCCCCACACACACATAACACAAACAAACACACACACACACACACACACACACACACACACACACACACACACACACACACACACACACACACACGCCACACGACACACACACACGACCACACACACATGGACGCACGAAATTAATTTATGTTGTTTTTGTCACCAGAATGTCGCAGAGCTGTGGCTGATAGTTAGTGCACTGACTGTGTTCGTCGGCAGTATGCGGGCGGTGAATACTATTCATTACTTTTGTCAATAGGGGACCTGGAATGTGACTGATAGTCAGTGCACTGACTGCGTTCGTTAGCAGGTATGCGGGCGGTGAGAGGGATAGTTATTTTTTTCTGTCAGCATGCATGAACTGTGAACGTTACTCAGTGCGTATATAAGCCTTCTGGTTTCCGTGGACGTAAAGAATTATTGAACCGTGCTTCGGCATTGGTCACAACTTGTCCCTAATATGTCAACTGACATCTGAGGACATTAAGCATCACTTCGCCAGGTATGGTGGAGGTACACATGGTCCAGCGAGATCAAGAGGAGGGAGGTGGTGCTGGACCCTCATGTATACAGGGTCCAGGCGAGATCAAGAGGAGGGAGGTGGTGCTGGACCCTCAAGTCTACAGGGTCCAGGTGAGATCAAGAGGAGGGAGGTGGTGCTGGACCCTCAAATCTACAGGGTCCTGGTGAGATCAAGAGGAGGGAGGTGGTGCTGGACCCTCACGATATCCCAGAAGAGATCACGAGCAGGGAGGTGGAGCTAGGCTGTGAAAGCTGGACCTTTTTTGCTTGAAATTGTTACTCAACAGCGGTACAACGGACTTTGTCCTTGTGACTCTGCCCTGCACAGCAGTTGAAACAGCAATTGCGTAGTACACCAGCTGCTGCGCAATGGCGAGGGGACACGGCCTTAACACTTCCATTGTTCTGGCGGCAGTCCACCGCCTCCTCGATCTTCCGGGTCGGTGCTCACGGTCGAGCCTTCACTCTCTCGCCCCCCCTCCCCCCCCCCCCCCCCCCCGTCCCCGTCCCTAATAAGCATCCTTGCTTCTGTGGACGTAAAGCAACGTGTTTACAGGTATGGTGGGAGAGTGAATATGTTCCACTGCTTGTGTCAACAGGTATGGTGGGGTAGTGAATATGTTCCACTGCTTGTGTCAACAGGTATGGTGGGGTAGTGAATATGTTCCACTGCTTGTGTCAACAGGTATGGTGGGGTAGTGAATATGGTCCACTGCTTGTGTCAACAGGTATGGTGGGGTAGTGAATATGTTCCACTGCTTGTGTCAACAGGTATGGTGGGGTAGTGAATATGGTCCACTGCCTTGTGACAACAGGTTCCATTGCTTGTGTCAACAGGAAGAAGAGCTAAACTCAACGACAGCTGCTCCGAGGATTGACCGTGCGGCCATCTCAATCTTTTCTGCGTAATTTTCCAAGACAGCACCAACTCCTTCTGCAGTAAGTGTATCTCCATTTTTGCTTTACTTTCCTCTTTGCGTTTGCCTTATCTCAGTTTAACGGTGACAGTTTCAAGGCCGACCCCACAGGCTCTCATGCATGTATTTGTTCCTTGCTGTGGCGTGTATCCAGGAGACTTTTTCTCTCGACCGTTGCTGGCATTAAAAGGACAGTGAACCCAACCGAAACAGTGTCACGGGTCCTACCGATAGGAGTGGCATATAAGTCATGATTATAAACACATCGGTTCTTCACTGCATTTCTGCTTCTGTTGGTTAGCTATCGACGTTTTTAGTGACGAAACCACGACCTTGCGTACTGCCATTTTGTGCCCTCCAGTCTGTGTCAGTTTTGTCATAAACAAGACCTTAAGTACTGCTGTTTTGCCCTCCAGTCTATCAGTGTCGTCATAAACACGACCTTGAGTATTGCCATTTTGTGCCCTCCAGTTTGTGGGCCTTTCAGATATTACATTGGGAGGAGACTGGAATTTGGTACTCGATCCAATATGGATCATTGTAATAAACGCATTGAAAAGACACAATCAATAGATGAATAGCATGAACGAAACAGAATGCGTAACATCAACAACAAATAGAAACTAATCTTATAAGAGAGAGAGAGGAGAGAGAGAGAGAGAGAGAGAGAGAGAGAGAGAGAGAGAGAGAGAGAGAGAGAGAAGATAATACTTTGTTACACAAGGATAAAGA
>JABMCL010001318.1:7500-14822 GCA_018857735.1 Alviniconcha marisindica
AGTCAGTTCTTGTAGACTGTGATGTTGACAGATGCATTCAACTTGGAAGAACCCATATGGGTTTATGTGGGCTTCAGTATGGGCCTTATAATAAATGGGCTGCTGTCATATCACCCATACAGAACACGTAAATGGGTTAAGCATGGGTCCCGTACAGGCTTTATCGATTAAAGTATGTGGGTCCCATAATTTATGTTTCTTGCAGAAATCTCAGGTATTTCCTGTGCAATTTAGACACCGTTCCCACACAGATACCATGCGTTTCCCACATAAATAGCATGTTTTTCCCACACAGATAACATGTGTTTCCAATATTAGTCTGTTAGGTAATTTCGATATTGCATTAAACTGAAGAGGTGGCTGTGTTGCTCGAGTGTAGTGGTGGTGTCACAAATATACAAGGAAAAGGAACATTCACTCACACATCATCTACCCACTCGTTTATTCTCTTTCACTCACTTTTATACGGGATGGAACGTCGCACATCCAAACAACCACCAACTACCATTCAAACACTATTAAGTTTCCACATTTCACTATTGGAAATAAAACCAAAACATAATGTGAGCAAGTACTCTTTGTACGTTTTTACAATAATCCCGCCCCGGTTATCAGATCCACGCAATTTCATTACTGTACTGTTAGTAACCTGGGAATCGGAGCAGACGACGCTTTTGTTTTGAAGCGCGGCGTGTAGTGTAACGCCACATGGCCTTCACACAGCCGACCGGCGATAGCCGCTGGTGCGCGCCATTTTCAAATCTGTTTACTCCCTTAATATTTTGACCGCTTGTTTGTTTACCTACTCTTTGTTCACCTAGTCCTTTTTTCTGCACTAAACCATGTGTAATATAATTTGGCATCTTAGAACGTTTATTTAGACGCAGGATCGAGCTTAATCAGTGGCCAATGCCTCTCTAGTTCCATTCTTTTTATAGCCGTCGTCTGCATGGCGCGTTCTCTGTTAGTAGGCCTACTAGTGAATAGTAGTGAATCGTTTTGACTCGATGAAAGTAATTCTGTGTCGATCAATGCTTTGTCGCATAGTATTTGCTTAGCTGACTTCATGTTTAGTGTTTATTTTGGGTTGAAATTAACTTATTGAGTATTGTGTACTGTAGAAGCTAAGTTATATTCATAGACTACTTGGTATCGCTATCAGCGCTGTTGCGACTAAGATAACGCGCCCCAGGCGAAAGTTCGCACCGACTGTTTTAGTGCTAGTCTTTGAATGTGTCTTGCTTCTCTTACAGAGCGTTGCATTGTAATTGTTATGTACCATTGTAACTGTGGGAGCGTGTTCTTTATTCTGATGTAAGTTTTATTGACAGTTATATTTTGTACATTGTGTTAGTTGTGATTTAGTTGTACGAATCTGTTTATAGACAGGTGCAAGCCACGCTTCCCACTCTTTTGTAAATAAAATAAGTCATGTGTGTACATTTTGTCTATACGGTTTAAAAGGTTGTAATTGTAGCTTTCATTTGATGTTTTTCATGTTTTAATTAGTTTAGTTATTGTAGAGGAAAGTGTATTTGTGCGGGCCAAGGAAACACTGACAATAGTCAGCCATTTTGTGGTCCAGAAGGACGATTTTATTGTAGCGATAGCGTGTGTTCCTTGCGGCCCGCGCCGTTCTCTTATCTATGCGTGCGAGTGAGGGTTTTGGGTGTGCTGAAAGTTGTCTGCTGCTGTAGAAAAAAAGCCTGATTGCCGGTACGCCTGCTGGGGTCTCCATTTTGACCGACTCCGCTGCCTGGGTCTCTGTCCTTCTACGCTCCACCACGCCATTACAATAACATTAACAACCATATATATTATAATCACACAAATCCAAACATGCAAAACAATAATAATATCAATAATAAATTAATAGCAAAACACTTTTCTATAGTGCAATAACAAAAATGCACTGAGGTCAACATACTTTGAAAATAAATTATCTCGGATCTGAAGTAATTTCTAATGCTATAAATACACAGAATGCGAAACAAACTGTAGAGATAATATTACTCTATATCATGCCCAAAAGATGATAACTAATGTCAGCAGAAGCAGTGGATCTACCATGTACGTGCCGCTACTGGCGCAGTTAGTTAGCTGGTGCTTTGAGCCCAGTCAAGCACAAAGGGTTATATCAGGGCTAATACTGGCGCTACTGGCGCAGTTAATTTAAGATGCAGTGGACAGGTGTGTAAATGTACCATTTGGATATCGCTGAATTTCAAAGATTTTGCAAAGAAAAATTCATTTTTACCTTTAATATGGTGCTTACACTCTTTATTCTCTTGTATGTATCACTTCAGAAACAATCGATCAAAGCAAACATCAAACACATTGAGGATGTATATGATAGTTTATTATGATTTAATACTTGTAGTGCACTGTATTACCATCTTTTGTCCAATTTTCATTTGTGTCAACAGCTCTTCTTCTATATTAAAAAAATAACGCCCAAAATCTTTTTTTCTCTCCACAGTTTCAAACGAAGTATCTATATCGTCCTGCATATGACGTCACATTTTCATTAATTTGTGTTCTGTGAGAATTCAGTTTCAGACCAGAAAAGGGGTAACACTGCTGAATCACATTTGTTGCTGAGTTAATGTTTTTATCTCTTCAAAAGAGAGATGTGCCGTCTGCTAGCTGTCTGCATTTAATATTAATTTGTAAATCCTTAAACTTGGGTAGTTTTATTCCTTTGATGCTGCTGTTTCGAATCTTGATGGCCAAAGTTTTTACAGCTAACACAGAGGCCAGTAGCGAAAATGGACACCCTTACCATATGCCACAATTTACGTTGAACGGTTTTGAAAGCCAGCCTCCATGATCATGATTTATACCACTAAATGAGTTTGAAAATAGTCTTCACCCACTTTGTCAAATTGTTCACCACACCCAAATAACTTGCATGCTTCTATAATAAAATATTTGGAGATAGAGACAAAAGCATTATAATACTCGAGTGCTAATAGGTGTCCAGTTTTATCTGGCATGCGTAAAAAATTAAGTAATCTATAGCACCTGCAGCGGAAAACAAATAATTAAATCAAAAGAACAACAACGAAACAAAAATAACAAAAAGACAACAACACCTGACCATACACCCAAACAAAAGCCTACACAATTTGAACTGGCGCGGATAATGTTCGGCGATAAAAAAAAGAGAAAAAAAGAGAAGAAATTAAACTCACCTTAAACTGGAGTGGTCGGAGAAGCTGAAAATGAATCCAGGACATAATTAGCCATGTGGCCATACCTACTTGAAGTATGGACATTTGATATGGAATTGATGATTAGTATGGTACCACAAGAGTTATTAACGTCAACACAAATTTAACGTAATACCCCAGCGTCGGGTTCGGAACAAACAAGGTTACCTTCACCTTCAGGTACCCAGTTGTGATCTCCTTTGGCATTTCTGGAGTACTGAAGGTCAAAAACAGAGTGTTGGTGGGGACTTGTGTGTATCCCTTTTCATCGTCACTCTGCGGACCTCAACAACACCCTGTTCCTTCAGTTCATTCTTGATCTCCACTTCCGACATGCCGGACATCTCACGGCAGCGGATGACTCCACGGGATGAGTTCAGCGTCTTATGAATGTAGTCTCGCACGGATCGATCCACAAATCGGGTCGTTCTAAGGAGACCCGTTGCTTGTTTTTTGTTGTTGTTGTTGTTTTTTCCGGGGGGTGGGGGGTGCGCATTCAACTAGAAACGATCCGTCCCTCAATTTTTTGATTCAGGGTCCCGGCTGCTTCCTGAAATCCCTTCTGGAAGGCAAAAGGCGTCGGTTTGTTCTGTGGAAAGTCGTCGCTGTGACGACCCCACAACGAGGAACCTTGGCCAATTCGAGTTGAAGTTAGAGGAGTGTTCACAATCAAAATCCGTGTCCTGGTCATTAACTCTGAAACGTTTGTTTGAATGTTTGGAGGCCATAATACTTTATTTGTGATTCATTCAATATTATTGCTTTGTCCCCACCCGCCACTGAATTCAACAACGGGATGTACACAACAAGTGGTGCTCCAGTGTACACCAGGGCTCAAAGTGTAATTTGCCAATCAAGTCAAAAACAAAAACAAACAAAAAAGGGGGTCTATCTGTATAATTGACGGCAGCTGCCACAAAATATTTTTCTTTTGTCGCGTCAAAACTTTTGTCACTACAAATATTTGTCGCGACAAACATAATTCTGTCGCGACTAAATTATACAAGTATTATTTTTTTGTCGCGACAAAAGTTTTCTCGCGACAAGCACGTGTTTGTGGCGACAAATCTTTGTCGCGACAAACCTTTTGTGGCGACAAACGTAATTTTGTCTCGATAAAAGTTTTACAAAAGACGTGTTTTGTAGCGGCAAACACGTGTGGCAAACACGCTTGTTCTGAAGATGACTGCAGAGAGAGAGAGAGAGAGAGAGAGAGAGAGAGAGAGAGAGAGAGAGAGAGAGAGAGAGAGAGAGAGAGAGAGAGAGAGAGAGAGAGAGAGAAAGTAGTATAAATATAAAGAAGAGCTGTGATGCAGGCAAATACAGGAGGAGGGCCGGTTAGACAAATCAGCTACAAGAAAGGAGCTAAACAAAGGGGCATCGGAATGAAATGTAGGTGAAAGGACCGGTAGACAGAAGCTAGACTCTGAGGCCTTTCAAAATGGTGCCAAGGTTGCCACTGTTGCGGCACGTTTTGTCACTACGGCACGGTTTGTCACTAAGGTGACAATAATAATAATAATAATGGAAATTTGTAAAGCGCCTATCCTGCGGCTCAAAGCGCTGAACAAGCATAGTATGACACACATCATGTACATCGAGATGGAAAAGGTTATCCAAAAATATTAATATGTATATATATATATTGACAAGTGTTCAAGCATAATTATGCAAAAGATGCACACATACACTCACACACACACACACACACACACACACACACACACACACACACACACACACACACACACACACACACACACACACACACACACACACACACACACACACACACACACACACACACACACAAACCAACAAAAAAAAAAGCGTGCCGTAGTGACAAAACATGCAACGATGCCTGTACGTTTTGTCACTACGGCACGTTTTGTCACTAAGGTGACAAAACGTGCAGCGATGCCTGCACGTTTTGTCACTAACGAGGTAGTGACAAATCGTGCAGGCATTGCGCCTTTTTTTCACTTTGATATCAGTACATGTGATAATTTATGTGTCACTTGTGTGTGTGTGTGTGTGTGTGTGTGTGTGTGTGTGTGTGTGTGTGTGTGTGTGTGTGTGTGTGTGTGTATGTGTGTGTGTGTGTGTGTGTGTGTGTGTGTGTGTGTGTGTGTGTGTGTGTGTGTGTGTGTGTGTGTGTGTGTGTGTGTGTGTGTGTGTGTGTGTGTGTGTGTGGTGGTGTGTGTGTGTGTGCGTGGTGGTGAGAGAGAGAGAGAGAGAGAGAGAAGAGAGAGAGAGAGAGAGAGAGAGAGAGAGAGAGAGAGAGAGAGAGAGAGAGAGAGAGAGAAGAGAGAGAGAGACAGACAGACAGACAGACAGACAGACAGACAGACAGACAGACAGACAGACAGACAGACAGACAGAGAGCGAGAGAGAGAGCGTGTGTGTGTGTATGTGTGTGTGTGTGTGTGTGTGTGTGTGTGTGTGTGTGTGTGTGTGTGTGTGTGTGTGTGTGTGTGTACGTGCGTGCGTGCCTGTGCGTGCGTCAGAGAGAGACAGAGACAGAGAGAAATAGAGAGAGACACAGAGAGAGGGACAGAGACAGAGAGAAAAGTCACACACAGAGACAGAGAGAGAGAGAGAGAGAGAGAGAGAGAGAGAGAGAGAGAGAGAGAGAGAGAGAGAGAGAGAGAGAGAGAGAGAGAGAGAGAGAGAGAGTGAGGGAGGTAGAGAGAGCGAGAAAAAACATGCTAGGCACATATTATGCTACAAAATGTACAAGACCTGCATGGAATGAAACATCACACCCAAAGTCAGTCCACGTTTACCTTTTATCTCATCAAACCACTCTAGCCATTTAATCAAACAAGGACATCCACAGCACACAACCAAACCACATTTTCACGCAGTCTCTCTATCTATAGTCATATTTCACACAGCTCACAGAGCTACGGGCAGCAGTAGCCTCGTAGTCTACTCAAAGCAATAAAGAATTTCAGTTTAGCACTGATTGAGGCGGGGATAATAAACACAAGAAATACACATGCGGGCGCGCGCGCACTGCCACGGAAAAATACACATCAACACACACACACACACACACACACACACACACACACACACACACACACACACACACACACACACACACACACACACACACACACGTGCGAGCGCGCGCATGCGCGCAAACACACGCGCGCGCGGGCACACACAAACACACACACACACACACACACACACACACACACACACACACACACACACACACACACACACACACACACACGTGAGCGCTCGCTCGCACACACACACACACACACACACACACACACACACGTGAGCGCTCGCTCGCACACACACACACACACACACACACACACACACACACACACACACACACACAACGAGGAAAGGAAAAGACAGGTTATAGTGTTGCTGGCGAAGGAGTGACAAAACGTGCAGCGAGTGGACCTTTCGGCACGTTTTGTCACCACGTAGTGACAAAACGTGCCGGAGTGACAAAACGTGCAGGCAGTGCATCAAATTTGACATAGTGACAAAACGTGCCGTAGTGACAAAACGTGCCGTAGTGACAAAACGTGCCGTAGTAACAAAACGTGCCGTAGTGACAAAACGTGCCGTAGTGACAAAACGTGCCGCAACAGCCACCAGGTCTCCGCCTAAGAACAAATGTTTCACCAGAAGCCGCTTCAATCGCGAAGATTTGAAGATAGCCGAAATGCTGTCACTGCTTTTGAGCTTCTCGTCTGATTTATGGCTAGCCCATCTAAGTTTTAGATTTTCTGTTGATTCAACATAGCATGCGTCTTTATGGATCTTGCCTCGGATGGACGACATGAAGAGCAGAACATGAAAGGTGTCCCCAGACTTTCCATTTTCTCTGATCCCATTCAGATGAAAAATCGGCGATTTCAACACGTATCGCGCCGTTTGTTTGTAAGGGAAACATTCTTATTTGTTGACAGGCCAGTGGTTGACAAACGGGGCGGGTACAGCTGGTTTATATAGTTTCCCTATGTCTTTGTGCCTGCGATCAGCTGAGCTGTTCATCTGCTTTGGAAAGGTTGAACGATTCTCTGCCTCAGAGTACAGTATGTTAAGTTCTTGCGGATAGACGGCAGACGGGGA